>CAAKHD010003187.1:42784-73707 GCA_901007705.1 Fistularia tabacaria | reverse complement strand
CAAAACTAAATGTATCAGTCAGGACGTTGGGCTGGAACAGAGGATCAGGTAGGAGGACGCTGGGCTGATACTTGGGGGGCCATTAGGAGGACACTGGGCAGGATAAAGGGACTAGTTAGAAGGATTGTGGGTAGGAACAGGGGACCAGGTTGGAGAATGCTTGGCTGGAACATGAAGGACCAGTAGGAGGACAGTTGGCAGGAACATGTATTGGTGCACAGCTGCGTGTTGGACAATAATGAGGGTCCTACCATCTAAACTCCTCCAAAGGAAGACTTAGCGGAAGGAGTGGCAGCCAGGCAGGTTGCACTGGTTTCAACTGTCAGGAGGGAGGAACGGGGACCCAAGCGAAATGTGGAAGAATAGTGGCCAGGCATGGTGTGCTGGTTTACGCCGCCACTATGAGGGTAACTTTGGGGAGTGGCAGTCAGGTGAGGAGCCCGGGTTATACTGCTGGGAGGGAAGGACAAGGGATGCAGGTAAGAGCACAGGAGTCCGAGAGGACAGAGGGTACAGCGAAGGCAATGGAGTCCATGAGGACAGAGGATACAGCGGAAGCCCGAGAGTCTACAGGGACCGGGGGTAGAGTGAGGGCATGTGAGTAAAGGAGGACCAAGGTCCAGTGGGGAAATGACAGAACGAATGAGAATGTACACAAAAGCAAAACAGGGCAAGCGTGAACAAAGATGTATGGACGCCAGAAAAGAGCACGAAATGGCTGGCAACTAGGGAGACCACAGCTCTAGCTTTTAGATTCCTCCTGATAGGCAATAATAAGCACCAGCTGTGTGCCTCCAACGCACAGCAATCTGTTATATTACAGATCGCCAGGCGTCGGGAAAACAAACAACCGCCGCAAGACCAACCCTGACAGCCGACCTGAATACCAAAAAGATGTTTGACTGCAATATGTTCTTAGTGGCAAGTGACAGATGGTTCTGTTTGCTGTATTAGAGCATTGTGTGCCTCCATGTGTATAGATGAGGGTCACTGTATGTCAAATGTATATTATGGATTTTTGAATGTCAAAATTATGAACACATCTTTATCATGTACAGTAGAACATTATCAACAAGGTAAGATGGGTCGGGGTAATTACACCATGTACTATGAAATAGAGCAAACACAGAGTTCCTTAACATTTGACTGATAATGAGAACTCTATTATTTTCAACTTAAGTTAAGTTGTGGTACAAATACACATTTAATCACAGCAGACACAGTGGACATTAATTATGCATCAGACAAAACATTATCTGTGCCTCCATCTGCACAATGCTCAAGAAGAAACCCTTCTGTTCCCCTCATGACAAAGTATATAGTGAAGCAGATCTAAATATCTGTCTCAAATAAGAGCAAAGACTGCAGGGCAATATTTGATCAAGTTGGACTGCTCCTTGCCTTTCTAATATTCAAAGGATTCTCTTGCCTCAGAGATGTGACTAATCTAAATATGTAATGTATGCCCAAGTACCAAAACAAATACAACAGGGGCCACAAAGGCAGCTGATGCAGTGCAACCATATGCAGGGTTAACATGTTTCTTTCTTTAATAACATACAAAATAATATTATTGATATGAAAAAACATTATATTACAAGTTCATTACAATTATTGCATTGCAATGTGTATGAATCTTAACAAACATCCTATTGGCGATACATCTCTTTGGATATTTCTTACTGAAACCAGCCAACACAGTTTAACATAGTATGTGATGTGTGTGTTTTTGCAACACATGAAAACAGTGTGGTTGGTACAGGCATTATTAAAAAGAAATGTTTTTACATAGAAGAGCTGTGACACTTTTAGAGCCTAGTTGATTTTTTTCCCGTTTCAGCCTGTTAATTGACTGTTGATGTAGTCATACATCACTCCCTTTATATACTCTGACAAAGACACGCCAAACACAGAAACAAAATTCCATGAACATAAGTTTTCTGAAAAATGTCGATATGTGTCCCAGGATTGACGCTTTGCCATGTTGTCCTTATTTCACATTATAGAAATAGTAAAGTCCAACACGATCAAATTTAATCAGCTGCTTTTCAGAATGTAATGTCATTATCATAATTGAGTTCAACCACTGGGCTCTTTTGTTCCCATACAGTTCTCCCATCACCTTTTCCCCAAACAATTATTCAAAAGAAGAGGAAAGCTTGGGGACCCATGAGTTTTTCCTGCTTTGGCGGAACATGAATCTAAAGGGTCATGAGTTTGGAACATCATGGATGAAACAGTCTTTGCTGCTCACCACCATAGATATGAGACAATGGCTCATCACTCACCCATCCACAAAATGTATTAACCTATACCAGCTCAGAAACATAAAAACACTATTCCAGGATGCATTGCGGTTTCTCTTTATCCATGGTGAAACAGCTTTTCTTTTAGATAATGATGTAGTCTCTTCCAAAAGTTTTTGAATTATTAAGATTGAATAACGTTAGCTTAATAACATAATGGACCATATCATATATTATGAAGAAAAAAGAGATTTTCAGTAAGTATAGAAGTATTGTAACCGAGCGTGAATGAAAGTCGCCAAACTTGCGTGCGACCATAAATATAAGCACGGAGACATCAGCATCCTTCAGGAAAGTTTTTTTCCCTCTTTCCTCACTCCTCTCCAAAATTGCCCCGCCTCCACACTTCCGCTTCCTGTGGAGGCTTCAAAATAAAAGCTCCAGGCACCAACTGTGGTTACAGCTTAAAACGGGAAAAGTTCCGAAAGATATGTTACAGTATGTTTTATATTACAACAGTAAGTTCCACCAGATGTTTGAAGAAGTTTGCAAAAACAGCAAGATACATCAGCAATTTCATAGCAAATAAAAGTTATAAATCTTGCAGAAAATATGTCATAACTTCATAACTGTGTAATGTTTTCTCTCACATGCGTTCATACATACAAATGTGACCAAAGTTATTTTACCTTCCTAAACTTAACCAAAGATGGATAGGGTAAAGCAGGAGTGCTCAGAGAGTAAGTAATGCAGATATCTCTATCCGACCAAAAAAATTACTTGGACAATCATGCTAATCAGCTAAGGATAAGTGAGACATGCCTCTACAAAAGTGTTAGTCTTCAACACCTTCTAGGTACCTCACTTAATATTTTGCTTATCATGTGACCTTCAGTATTAATATTATTATGTTTGATTTTCCGACCCCTTTCACACTTATTTAAACACAGGGAATCCGATCCAACATCTTTGTCGAAAAACATTTTTTCAGTCTTTTTCCCTCGATGAGAATTTCTTTTCTACAGCAAATAACAAATTGGAGGTATTTTTTAGCCTTGTCTCCGCTGTACCCCTGCTCCCAGCGGTCCGTTTCTATGGATTTGTCCTAAAAAATAAAAAAAAAAGCTATATAAAAGTCTCCACTTTTCTCAAAATATATTGAACTACAGTTTCCAACAACAAAATCCTGTAGTGGGGTGAAATATTGATGTACCGGTTACCTTTTTCACCTCACAGCGAGAGGCATCATGCTTTAATTCCAGAGTCTGTCTGGGAATCTGGAGCTCTTCTGCATTGTATTGTGGTCTTGGTGGAGGTGAGAGCGGTCAGTGGGGAAGCTGACTAATTGTAATTTCGTATGAAGCGGCGGTAAAAGTTGGCAAAACCCAAGAACCTTTGAAGCTGTTTGCGTGTTTTTGGGAACAGCCAAATCAAGTACTGCTTTCAACTCAGGATCTGTGCGAATCTGTCCACTCTCTAGGATGTAACCGAGGAAAACGGACTGCTTGTGGATCTCACTTCAACCTTGATGGAAAAGTCACTGGAGAACCAAGCTGACATGCCTCTGGTGGTCAGCTAGGGTCCTGGAGAAGATGAGAATATCGTCCAAAGACATTTAGAAAGTCATCGAGTACATCGTTTATCAGGGCTTGGAACAGAGCTTGGGCATTACAAGTCCAAAAGGAATGACCAGGTACTCGAAGTGTCTGATGGGGGTCTTGAATGCAGTCTTCCATTCATCTTCCTGGCGGATCTGAACAAGATGGTAGGCGTTTCGGAGATCCAACTTGGTAAAAATGGTGGACCCCTGAATGGATTCGAAAGCTGAGGAAAGGTAGGGGATACCAGTTCTTCATCGTGATAGTCAACATAAGGTGTCGTCTTTCTTCCAGACAAAGAAAAGTCCAGCCCCCAACAGGAGAGGGGCAGGGTCTGATTAGTACAGCACCCACAGAGTCACAGATGTACATCTCTGGGGCCTCACACTTGAGTCGAGACGGATTGTTCAGTCTACTTCCAGGTAGCGGTGCTCCAGGAAGGAGGTCTATAGCACAATAGTAGGGCCTGTGTGCCGGCAAGGACAGAGCTTTGTCCTTGCTGAAGACCGTGCGCAAGTCGTGGTATTCCGGTGGAACAGAGGTTAAGGCCATGGTCGATTCTGCAGTCTTGAGGTCTGGTTGGAAGATTGAAGGGCAGAATCTAGACAGACAATGAGCTCCAGCTTTCAAGTTAACCATTAGCCCGATGGACATGGGGGTTGTGTGGGGCCAGCCATGGAAACCCTAACAAGTGGCAAGCTAGCAACAGGGAAAAGGAGGAACTCAATAGTCTCCCTATGATTACCTGAAGTGATTAGAGTGACTGGGTTGGTTTTGTGAGTAATGGCAGTCAGAATCCTCCCATCCAGGGCAGAGACAGAAAGTAGAGTGGTCCACGCTGGGATCGATTCCATTCCTTTAAACCCCCAAATAGTTACAAGTACAGTTGAAAGAGGAGAATTGTGTTGAGAGTCCTGCCCACCAGTACTCCTGCCTCTGCTGGCGGGCGCTGTCCTTTTAACAGAGGGCAATAGGAAATGTAGTGACTTGGGGAACCGCAATATAGTCATAAGACGTTCCTGACCCGACATTGGCGTTCCTCTTGGGAAAGGTGGGTCCGGCCGACCTGCATCAGTTCTGGTTCTGGGGTAGTGGACCTGTGTCCAGGATGAGAGGAAGTGCTGGAAGGAGATTGATCATTAGTGTTGCGCATGACCAGTCGTCTAGTTCCCTCCCTCAGATGATTACTCAGGCGGATAGCCAAGGATCTAGGGCCATTAAGGGCCTCAGGCTCCTCCAAAGGGGCAAGTTGGTCCTTCAAGGAGTCATTGAGAGCATGAGAAAGGGCGCTCTAAGTGCTAAAGTCACTAGAGAACTCAGACGCTTCTTGGACACCGTTTAATCAGCTAGAGGTTTCTGGACCAGGCAGTGTGGTCGGAACCTCCACCTGAACTCCTGGATAAACTGAGAGAAAGTGCACCCGAAGCTGGAAAAGTCCTGAGAACGGGCCTCAGTCCATTTTGGGGCTCCGTCGGTGAGAAATCCGAGAACAATAGAGATTCTGGCATCATCGTGGGTGAAGCAGTCTTGTGAACAGTTGAACACAAGACTGCAAAAGGAATGCCCCACAACAACCCACACCTCCAGAGAATTTCTCTGGCATACGGGAGCAAACCCCTATGGAGATAGAGAGGGCCTGGGAGACTGGTGGAGCGGAGGGGGTCGCAGCAAGTGGAGAGGAATACAACTGTAGTCCAAGCAGCAACTGAGTAAGCGGAGCCAGACGCTGGTTGGTGATCTCCTGTGGATGTTAAGTGACCTAAGAGCGGCGTCATGAAAGGAGATCACCAAGCTCTGCTCAGCTAGGGCCCTCCCGAGAGTGCCCGCTTGGTCAGAGAAGCAAGATTGTTCTGTCATAATGAATGCATGGGCTTGACCCAAACATGAGGACACTCTGAGGAGGTGAGGCATTAAAGAGGTTTCGTTAGAAGGAGATGCAGAACTTGCGAGGAGAGATGAATAGGGAACCAACAATCTGGCACCTACGGGCTGGCAACAGGCTCCGTTTATCTTCCGCCTGACGAGGCTAGATGACCCGTACCTGTTGAGTTCACCCTCCTGCACGGCTGCTGCTTAACGAGCAGCTGGATCCCGACAATTGCAGGCTGAGCTCGAGGCCTGGGGGCTTACCCCCATGTCATCGCTCACCACGTAGTAAGTTCAACGGCCTGTTACTCTCACACATTCTCCTGCTTCCAGAATGTGCTCCACTAGCTCCTCTTCAATGAGGTCTTTTGAGCACACTGGCAGGGCCAGCTCATCCTGCATGGTATTGTTGAAGGGGTGGGGAGGCTCCTTGTCTTGCATGGACCTGGAAATCTGCAGCGTAGACACCCAGGCTCGGGAATCTTCAAGATAAATACAGTAGGCAAAACACTGCTGTATTGCATTTTGTATTGCATTTAATGGACTGCGGGCTAAACCATTTCTGCTGCTACAAGTCTATGAGGATCTATGGAGCTCTGCCTTGTAAGACGAGTGCAATGTGGGTTGCTTTGTCCTTTGGCAACCGTTATAGAACCACACCGCCATATGCACTTGAATGATGAAGGTCACTTGAGGCTGTTCTTCGTGTTAATATGGCAGTTTCATTATCTCCTGCTGGTCTTCTGCTGATGTCTATAAAGTCTTCGGGAGGACACTGCATGGCAGCCTTACAGGGATTTGCCCAATTTCTCCAAGCATTGTTCTCATTGCATCCCACTCCTGTAACCAATGTCGCGAGCTTGGGTTGCAGTAGGCAAATTGAGTAGAGGAATCACTTAATCAGAGATAATGCTCTTTAATTCTAGACACTGGTTATAAAACACAAAAATGTGCGTGTGTGCGTGTGTGTGTACCCCATATCAACATTAGATTTGTTACACATCAATGAGACAGCACAGACCTAAATATTTGCATAATATGTAGAAGGTGATCCCAGCTTATCACCTATCATCTTACCATCTGATCATTCAGCATATACAAATACAAGAGTGCTAGGTAGTATTTACAAACAAATGTGTGTTCATTTATACTTAAATTTCTCTATATGTACATTCTGTATGTTTTTTATTTATTTGTATTGTTTATATGTCCTCACCTTTCATCACCGCCAAATAACATGTCTAATTTAATGGAAGCTTTTCCAAACCACATACCACATGACTTGTACTGGTAACTATGATGGGGTGTCTTGTTGGTATTTGACCTTCGGGAGTCTCACACAGGTGGAAAAGCACCAACATTAATCTGTGGTGACAAAGGCAGCCGGAGCTCCATGCTTGCTTTCAATTTACATCTGCTCCCTGTTATTCTCAAAGCCCGAGAACATAATGAGCACAAACAGCTCAGAGGAAAATGAGATAAATGAAAGCTATAATTGTGTTTGGAATTGCAATTATTCTTATCACTGGCCTTTGTTGAAGGGATTTGGTGTTTCCAGATGTGGAAATAGGAATGAGTGTTATTGTGTGAGCAGATTGGATCAAGAATACTCTATCACCTTGGAATTACTGTTACTTTTTCTTCAATCCGTTTTTTTTGATCAACTTCAGCTGATGCTAAGAAGCAATGGCTAGCATACAGGTGAATTCTCTGACTCCTCTTTAAGAGTCACAAAG
The DNA here is from genome assembly GCA_901007705.1 of Fistularia tabacaria. Lineage (NCBI taxonomy): Eukaryota > Metazoa > Chordata > Actinopteri > Syngnathiformes > Fistulariidae > Fistularia > Fistularia tabacaria. The sequence goes on along the minus strand of CAAKHD010003187.1, from coordinate 66,261 downwards.
TAAAATTTAAGTAGCTGATACCTCAGATTATGAAACACTGTGCTTTGTTTAATATGATTTCATGAAGGACGTGGTCTTTTGCTAAAGAGGTCAACATGGATTACATTAGCAGCACCTGTATGGGCTTCAGAAAACCTTCCAGAGGAGGATAGTAAAGTCATGTTTACCTGCTGTATGCGGCCTAACACAACAAATTTGCTTCATTGTGAGTCAAGCATCAGAATGAATAAGAATCAGAATCCTTTTAGTGTCACTGAAACTTTGTTGTTACAACAAACTTGTTAATGCTACTCCCTCGGTACCACACACAAATTCATAAAGGTATCTAGAACCAAAAGAGCGATATCAAAATATAAATAAATAGAATATAAAAATCTAAATTGATAAAATATATAAAAGTTATACACAAAAAATAATAATGATAAAAAGCTCAACATATATGTGTCAGAAATAATGTCGATGTTTGTGTTGGACTTGAAAGAGATATTGCACATCCTGTCTTTATATTTTGTTCTATTTACAATGTTTATTGTGATTTTTGATTTCCTTAATGATATGAGGGTTGAAACTGTTCAGGAATCTTAAAGTCCGGGTCTTCAATTACTTGCACTGCCTTCGAGAGGGCAGAAGGGTAAGGTTGGGAGTCACTGGGTGTGATGAGTCTCTACAAAATGTACGTATACGTGTGTGTGGGAATGTATGGTGACTTATGTGCATATGTGTTTGCACTGATATATGTGTGTATATATCTTTCCTGTTTTGTTTTGTTTTTTTTCTCTAATGTTGCTGCTGCAACACCCAAATTTCCCCAGTGGGGATCAATAAAGTATCTTATCTTATCTTATCTTATCTTATCTTATCTTATCTTATCTTATCTTATCTTATCTTATCTTATCTTATCTTATCTTATCTTATCTTAATTATGTTGTTTTGCCTGTCGCACGCATCAATACTTATAGATGTCTTCAAGGGAGGGGAGGTGAAGCATGAAATGTCGGGTCCTCAAACTCTTCCATGATCTGGAAGGTTTCGCTGCATCCTACTGGAAGGATACACATAAATACAATTTTTTGACAAATAAAGACACATACTAAGGTATTCAAACCCCCAAAATTGTCAAGGCCTCGTCGATCTCCGGTGGGCTGGCCACACCCACTCACCAGCCACAGCCCAGGTCCTGGTCTCCAGCTAATTACGTCTGTGTTTAGTGTTTCACTACTAAACTTCATCTGTTAGGCTCCTTTAAAAAGAACCCCTTTGACCAGGCATAAGTTGTGTGGTCTCACTGATGACAGGACTCCTTTAATTCCTGTGTGGCATCTACTCCTAGGACTCCCTGGACTCCCGGTGTTCATGACCTATGGTTCGTTTGGTTTCCTCTTGTGTGAAATTTAATGCCAAAGGGGCTGCCTTTGTCGTATCTTCAATGAACGTGAAGAATGGAACTGCTGGGGAGTGTCTGGGGGTCCGTAACAGAAGACCAGACCACTGAGAACAATGGAGAGGCCTCAAGCTTCCACCCCACCATATCTATTTCTAAAGGCAGAGATATGCCAATTTAACCTCACCAAAACTACGTGTTTGTGTTATCAGATATGCGCTTATGGGTCGCAACAAGATTGAGATGGTAGTTAACTGGCCCAAGCCTCAAAGTGTTGAAATGACTGGACCCATCAAGACTGTTGTAAAAGTGGATGCCTCTACCAGTGGGGTTGGGCCGGTCGTATCACAGGGTCCCTACAACAGACAAACTCTTCTCCAAACCTGTGCATATGACTTGCAGAAATTGCATAAGGAAGAACAAAATTATAATGTTTGGGACCACTAGCCATTAGCCGTTAAACTGGCGCCACTGAGTTGAAGGAGCCTCTTACGCTTTTTTGTTCTCACAGATCACAAGAATTTGGAATACCTTAGGTCCGGCAATTGTCTCAACCCTTGACAAGCCCATTTGGCATTGTTCTTTGTCCTGGGATGGGGCATCCTGGGGTGTATGGCACCCATGACACTCAGCATTATTCAGACATTGGTGGCCAGGAATGCTCCATCACATCCTACGGTTTGCGGTTCCTGCACCATGGCAAAGAACCCATAACATCTCTGAGCAGGTAAGCTAATGCCCCTTGCTGTCCCACACCGACCCTGATCACACTTGGAGATGGATTTCATTGCTGACTTACACAAGGGTTCTGTCCGTCGGCCAATGGTTCAGGAACAGCAAGCGTGTCTGGCACCAAGTCCATAACAGCCTAAAGGAAGCCCACAGTCATCGCCAAACCACTACAAATAGTCTAAAAAATGAACCGCCTACCAACACCTTGGGTGAGTGTGGCTTTCAACCCATGACATCTGCCTTCTCCTTCCCTGGAGGAAATTATCTCACCATTTCTTAGGACCCTTCAAGATCATTGAACAGATCAAGTTAGACCTTCTTTATTCCTACCACATACACTCCTCATTTCATGTCTCCCTCCTTAAACTGTGTGCTCCCCCTCTGCCCTGAGCCTGGCCAAGATTGTGACCCCTCCTCCACCGCAGCTGCAGGAAGGTGACCAGGTTGATACCGTTTGTCATGTGGTGGACCCCCGACACTGCATACTGCAATACCTATTTATTGGTAGGGATATGGCCCAGAGGAACAGTCATGGGTCCGGCCTTGTTGTGAGAGTTCTACCAAACCCAGATTGTCCCGTGGGTGACGAGCATCGAGGGGACGGGGCGTCCTGGCCTCGTCAGGCTTCATTGAGCGATCTACGCCCACTCACCAGCCAAGCCCCAGGTCCCAGTCTCAAGCTAATTAGGACCCGTTCAACTGCCCCCACTAGCCCAGTGTTTCGATAACTTATTTTACCTGTTTGGCTGCTTTTTAAAAGAACCTTTTGACCAGGCATAAGTTATCTTGTCCTGTTGATCATAGAACTCCTGTGTCATGTCTGCTCGTAGGACTCCCGTTGTTCAGGACCTACGGAAAGTTTTGTTTCAAGTCTCAGTTTCCTGTTTGATGTTATATGCCCAAGGGGCTGCCTTTTTAGAATCTTAAATAAATGTGAAGTCTCAGGGGGTCACACAAATAAATTGGCAATAGCTAGAATGACCTGACTTTGAAAAACATGAGATAAGGTATGTGTATGGGGGCTGAGCGTCATTGAGCCTCATGACCTCTGTCGAAAGTGATGTCGGACGGAGTGCCGAAACGGGCGACCCAGCCAGAGAGAAATGCCCTAGACACGTCTGAGGTCGCCGTAGAGGATAACAGAATGACCTCCGGGCACCTGGTGGTCCGATCGACCATATTGAGCAGGTGTGTAAACCCCTGTGGAGGTGGCAGAGGGCCTTCAAGGTCAAAATGCACATGGTCAAACCTCCTGGCCGATATCGGAAACGGCTCAAGGGCAGCCCTAATATGCCGGAGAACCTTAGCACGCTGGCACGGCACACACGTGGCCGCCCATTCCCTGACGTCTTTACGCCAGACAAATTTAGCCCCCTCCAATTTCACTGACGCTTGTACGCCCTGGTGCGAGAGGGAATGTACCGAGTTGAACACTCACCAAGACCAGGCAACCAGAACCACCGGGGCCGGGGCCGGTAGAGACATCACACAGGAGGGCAGGGCTGCCTTCCTGCTCCACTACCTCCTCCAGCTTGAACAAGAACGTCTTGGTCACAAGGCTGGTCGGCGGCCATAGCCGAGAAATCGATCCCGACATGCCCGGGGCACACTAGCGCACGCAACAGGCAATCCGCCACAGCGTTGTTCTTCCCTGGCGCATGCCAAATGTCAGTCGTAAATTCAGAAATGGCCAAAAGGTGTCGCTGCTGGCAGTTGAACCACGGCTCAGCCACTTTAGACATGGCGAATGTCAAAGGCTTATGATCCACATACTTCACGAATGAGTGGCCTTCCAGGAGAAAGCGGAAATGATGCGTCGGCAAACACGCTATACTTTCGCTCGTTATCCTGCAGCTTGCGGCTAAAGAATGCAAGGGGTCTCCATGCATTTGCCACCCACTGTTCAACCACTGCCCCCACAGCAACATCAGATATGTTGGTCATCAATGCTATGGACGCCTCGAAAGCCGGATGGGCCAGAAGGGCTGCGTCAGCCAGGGCGTCAGCCAGGGCGTCAGCCCTGTCAAAAGTCCGAACGCGCTCTGGAGTCCAGTCGACCATGTCGCTTCCCCGCATGGACGGCAGAGCCCCATAAAGCGGCTGAAGGAGGTGGGCAGCATGTGGGAGGAAATGGTTATAGAAAGTGACCATGCCCAAGAACTCCTGCAGTGCCCTGACTGAGACCAGGCAGGGAAAAGCAATCACTGCTTGCACATTCGTGGGCAACAGAACTTGCGGTGAAATGCAATTGCCCAGGAAGTCAATCACTGACCGCCCAAACTGACATTTAGCTGGGTTGACTATAAGGCCGTGGTCGTCCAGATGACGCAAAACCTGTGTCAGGTGCTCCAGGTGTTTGTGAGCCAACGAGCTGGCCACCAGGATATCGTCCAGGTACACAAACACAAAGGTGAGGTCACGCATCACCGAGTCCATAAGCCTTTGAAAGGTCTTAGCAGCACCCTTCAAGTTGAAAGGCATGCGCAGGAACTCAAAAAGCCCGAATGGTGACCACTGGGGTCTTGAGTATGTCCTCCACGCACACAGGCACATGGTGATAACCACACACCAGATCCACCTTGGAAAAAGAAGTAGCCCCAGCCAGCCACACGGAGAAATCTTGAATTTGGGGGGTGGGGTAACAGTAGTTTGGGGTGATGATATTCAGCCGGCGAAAGTCACCCCAGGAGCGTCATGTTGCGTTGGTCTTGGGCACCATTTGGAGCGGGGAGGCCCACAGGCTCCTCAGCCGCTGCACTATCCCCGGACGTTCCATGGAGGCAAACCATTCCCTGGCGGTGGTCCCATCTTGGGGATGTAGTGTTCCACGGCGTGACTTGTCGATGCGGTTGAAAATGTGGGCGTTGTTAGCGATGGGAATTTCGCCAGCAAACCTTGGTATAAATCCCCCGACGACAAACAGTTAGTGTGGGCTCGCGGCCCAACCCCCCCTGTCCCGCATGGATAGGTGGCGAAAGACACAATGTCAATTAAGTGGCAGTTTGAAACGTCCACGAGCAGGCCATTGGCACACAGAAAATCTGCGCCGATGATGGGGACTGTGATGGAGGTGATAACAAAGTCCCATTCAAAACAGCGGTCGCCGAAGCAAATAGACACTGAGCGTGAACAAAAAGTCGTTATGGACGACTCTGGCTGGGATGTCTGCTCGCGTAGGGGGGAGACGGCTCCTCTATGAGCCAGAGTCCACCAGGAATCTCAGTCCATACCACGAGTCCCTGATGAACAACAGCTGGGTGTGACCTCCAGCTACGCAGTTCTGCAGGTGCCCTGAACGAGCATGGTTCAACGCCCTGCTGCTGAATCTGCCGTGGAAGAAGCAGAGGTCGGTCCTTCGCCTCCTAGTGCCGGCTGCCCTGTCAGAATCCACGACCCCTGGCGCCATCTGAGGGGGGTCCGGCACCATGCTCCGGATTGCGAAATGCTCGGTCGCACATGCTGCAACAGGCAACATCGCACGTGCTGCAGGAATATGCAGGAATAGTAAGTCGCCTTCGTGAGCTCCCTACAGCGCCAGCATGCCCTCCATCAGGTCCGACGCCCAAACCCGTCGCCCAAACCGGGCAGTGAAAGCCCCGCAGCGGACAGGCCCCATCAGTACCTCCAGATCAGTAGACTTTTTAGCGCAGTATACAGTATATCTACCTGTCAGCAGGGGGTGGTTGCACAACAGCTCCATGGCTCGCTGTGTGTAGTGCCAGTCCAGCACCATGACAACCAAAAGTACCTGGTGTCATCTTCAAAAATTCCCAGCAGGTGGAAAGGTGCTTCCACATGCTGAAACCAGGAGCCTGGGTCGCTTTGCCAGAAGTCCGGTCGCCGGACGGTCACGGTGGGCGTGGATGGCCGAGTGTGTTGCGGCGATGTGGCCAAGGTGGAACCACACACCTTCTCGGACTTGGTCCTGCAATTCGACATCCCACCAACTTGCTTGGTCTGACCGCAGCGGCTCGCGCACCCATTGTAGCGCCGGCAGGTACTTGCGTGCGTTGGATGGGTTCCAGGTTACTTTCACATACATTTCATTTCCTGCAGTCAGCATCAGTTCAAATCCTCCCAGGAATTTACTCTGTCCATCTGCTTTGTCATTTTTTCCTGTCACTCCAGATGCACCTCTCTCTCGTATGCACAAACAAGTCCTCATACAAACACAAAAACACACATATACTATTTGCTTTCAAGGCTTTGTCTCCCAGTGATTCTTCAGGGAAGATAAGACTGCATGCTGAAGAAATGAGACCAGAGTGATGGATGTCCTTCTCAGCTGCCAGATAGCACTAAACCATTTATGCCTTATTGATTTATGTCAGACATTTTTTAAGAACTGCCACACACACACTATGTCATTGGCTGGCATTAATTTTTCCCTGAAGGGTTGCGTTCGTGGTGCAATGTACAACTAGAACTATCATGTAACAGGCTCTGTAAATGCTTATCCAGTTTGGCAACATTTTAACACGTGTTTTCTCTACATCATACCAGTTTCAAAAGAAGAAAAAAAGCAGAGCTCCCAAATCGATCCTTTAAATGAGAACATAACAGAAAATAAATTAATACATTTAAGAAAATATAAAGGTTTAAAAATCAAAGAAAAATTGTAAAATCTGGGGCTGTAATCAAGCTTTTACATTTAGTTACAAATGAATAGTTTCAGGCAGAAGATCTCTTCCTGACTTCAGAAATCTACCCAATTGCACACATTTTCCGGACAAGAATCTGGATGTATGCCATAAACTTCTAAAAACTGCCAAATAAGTATGTATGATGTAAGGAAACATTTTTTTCTGTTATAAAGACATAAACAAAAACCAAGTCATGAACAAAACCAGACTGTATCAAGACAAGACCAAGTCTGAGGGTTAAGATAAAGTCGTTACCGACCCTTTTTTACAACATGCTCTACAGGTCTGGTTTTCGACATGGTCTAAGTTAAATATAAGAAAAGGTTATGTCAACCCAAACATGTTACGCTTCCCCTCATGACTGCAAAGCTCCCCCATCAAGGCAGTTGTAAAACTGTACCTGTTTTCTCAATCCAACATCTACGTAGCAAATAACAATAACTTACTTTTTTTAAATTTTGTTTTCATTTTGTTTGTTTTTTCCGTGGAGCATTATTCATTTCTTTTTAAAATGTATATATTTATTCACTCTTTTTTTCTCTTGGCTTACCTTAGTTTGCAACTAAAACCAAACCACTAAAAAACTGAAATAGTGAGCAATCCCTTTCTTCATTTTAAGAGGCACAAAGGCACATCATTTTATTTTTTCAAATTTCTATACTGGCGACCTCAACTAAGGGATCGTCAAGCTCTGGATTCTATCTCAGCTAACTTTGAGCAAGGGGTGATGTTGGCATCGAGTCAATTTGCAAAGTCCGTAGTCTTGGGTTTGGCTAAATTGCCTTTGTCAAGTGCAAAATTCAGCGATTCCCATATACTAAGTTTGACACAAATTTAGACAAATAACAGGTAGATTAAAAAGGAATGAAGGACAACTTAGCTGCCTTGAGAAATCTGTGGCAGTAGCAAAAGATTAAAATATCCTTTTCATGGTTCCTTATCTGTTGGTATGCTGATGGGTGTACTGTAAAAATGCCTGTCAGACTGAAATTGCATGGAAGGGGTCATTGTGACAGCAGTTAAAACCCCTCTTTGAATATATCAGGAATTTAGGGTAAATCTGTGAATGCAAAATCATTAATAATTAGAGTCATGTTTCTCTTGGTACACAAAGATTTAGATGTCTTCCTTGTTGGACAATTTTGTGTTACCATCCTATTGTTTGACTTACCTGTACTTCTCCCCGAGACACACTCCCACTGATGCGCTCACCCCATTGCATCAGTTCTTCACCATAGAGCCTAATTGAGCAGCATCCCTGCAGCAGGATGGATTTCGGCCAGGGGGCAGTGCACACCTGTGTTTTTACCCTACAGTGGTTACCCCCATGCAGAGTCATCTTCCCAGATTCCATTCACCCCTTTCTGGCGGATCCTCATCTCCACATTAAAATCCATTTTCTTCTTTTCGTCCAGGATTCTATGGTTCGCCTTTCCTCACTGGTTCCTAGTTCTGAAGTCCAGAATTCTACGTCTTGCCGTTCCCCGTTCTGAAGTCCAGTATTCTGTCTCGCCTTTCCTCGCAAGTTCCTCGTTACCGGGTCCAGAGATCTACATCTCACTGGCTTCCCCACAATCCCTATCATTCCAGAGATCTACATCTCACCGGCTTTCCCGCAAGTTCCTGAGACATCCGCAACCCCAGAAGCAACCCGGACCTGGTACAGTCATCCATTCGTCTTTGAAAATAAATCCATTAAAAACGACTTACCTCCTCACAGTGTTTTTGCATTTGGGTCAGGCTCCTGCAAAAATGATGACAGCTACAATGGTGTCAGCCAGAAGTGAAGTATCTGGGATTCATACTGTCACATGGTGCCAGAACTCTGCAACCTGAGTGTGTAACAGCTATTATGTCATGCCAAAAGCCTCACACAGGTGGAGAAGGTTGATTTGGTGTGGTGACACCTGATGGGAAAAGCAGACAGGAAAAGAAGTCCTACAACTTCTGGACTCGGTAACTCGATAAAATTCAGGGACACACGTCAGGGAAATCGAGAGAAGCTTTAGGAAATCACTTTGCTGACTCAGTATCCAAGTACGCAGCTGCAAACCTTCCAAATCTGCCAGACCTAAATCTAACCTCCACCCATCTAACTATGGTGATGCATCCAGCACATTTACCACATAACATTGACTTCATTTACATGCAAAAGCACGTATCTGATCATGATAAACAACATTGGCAAAATAATGGAGCTATTCTAGCCAGTGATGATCTGGATCAGCCGGGTCTTCCATCTTCTATACTTATTCTATTCTATCCTATTCTTGTCCGCCATTTTCATGGTATTTCTCATATCAGACACAGGGGTGTCGTACAGGCTATTCAGAATCAATTTTGTATTCAAGGAGTAAGAGCATATGTGCAAAACTAACTATCGAGATGTCTGACATGCAAGAACAAAAGTCTCCAAACCGAAAACAGCTCATGACCATTTGCCACAACCAACTGAGCCATTCCAGATATTACAAATAGACTTCACTCACAAGTCAGCACAAGGAAGAGTAAAGCTGTGACTGGTAATAGTATGCCAATTCAGTAGATGGGTAGAAGGTTATCCTACCAAAGGGTTTGATGCTAAAACTGTCTGTAAAATGATGTGCAAGGAATTCATTCCGGAGTTTGGAATACCAGCCAGCATCATTAGTAATAGGGGCCAGCATTCGTATCACAAGTAACTCAGCAGATGTGTAAAGCTATGCACACCCAATGGGACCTACACATCCCAAACCACCCTCAAAGTTCTGGGGTAGTGGAAAGAATGAATAGAACCATTCACCAAAGCTAGGGTGAGCAGTGGACAAAAATGGACTGAGTTATTACCATCAGTAGTAGCAGAAATAAGAATGACTTCCTTCTTCCAATAACCAATTTTTACAATTTGAAATAATCATGGGAAAATCATTCCCGACGCTATGTTCAAGGTCAATGGGTTCTCCATTACTAACAGGCGATTTAGAGGAAGCCCAATTTAGCTATGTAAATAATCTGCTAAAAGTTCTTAACCATGTTTCTCCCAAAGCCTCGACAGGAGACTGGGTCCTCATCAAATGATAGGATCAAAGGAAAGTTGGTGAACCAGCCTAATCGGAACCACAACAGGTCATCGCCATCACACATCATCCTCACAGATGGTCAACCCCACTGGATAAAGGCAACGAGAGTGAAAACCAGCCCAGAAGCAAGGACCAAGTAGCTGTCCAGATCATCAACTCCGTCACTGTCCAAGCCAACTAAAAACCAAGATGCCAATGAAACACCACAACCATCAAGAACCAGAAGCCAAACTCGTCTACCAGCCCAATACCAGAACTTAATCCCGTATGATTGCTTTTTTAACTGCGACTCAGAGATTCTATCGAGTGTTTGTGCTATGTTTGTCGACAAATGCTGTACATTCCTTCCTAATAGCACAGCAGAAAACGGAAGCTTTACACAGGCAATGAATAAACTACACAGTTTGTCAAAGGAACTAACCAGCAATGCAGGACAGGGAATCACATGGTTAGATAACTGGCGAGGTGGACTTTTTCGACCATTGGGGCCTGACAATCGGACGATGGGCCTCAACCATTGGTGGCATTAAATTAACATTAATTTGTCATAGGATGTTGTGTGATCTCTATAGGAAGAAAATTAATAACAACAACAGTAAACAAATCAATAGGGTTAGCCATGCTTAATATGCAAGGTGACACACCAAACAGACCTATCTATACAGTAACCATATAACAGAAAATTATGATTTTGTGGCATTCTATGACAAAAGAGGGCAATTGTTAGACAATTTTCTGTTACCATCCTATTGTTTGAAGATTTCACAGAACTTTGTCACTTCTCCCTGTACTTTTCACTTCTCCCTGAGACACACTCCCACTGATGCTCTCACCCCCATTAAATCATCCAAAGGCCGTGCAATGGACTTGGAGATGGGAACCTCCTGACAGCGGTCTTGAAGATATGATGTCCTTTCCTCATATGTATAATACCTCTTATGGAAGGGCGGCTCTGTACTTCTCAATGCATGTATTTTTCACTCTTCGTATGAAAGGGGCTCACTATAACAAAGAAATTGGAGTCCTGCTGGAAGAAAAGCAGACACGGTCTCTGTCTCTATTTCTCTATGCTTCCCGTATACGAACTGCCCTCTGATACAATAGGGCTCATCCACCAGCGTCTAGAAGATCCGAACCCTGGCCTTGGACTGAGAGGACGAGGAGGCCACAGTTCCCGGGGATCACAACCACTACCTCACCTCAAGACCATCCTCAACAGGTGATTTGCTCTTGAGCAACACTTGCATTTTTTGCATTTGAAGCTGATTATCATTAGATTGAACCAATTCTGGCAGCATTGGCAGATAAAAATTTCAAATATGTGACAAACCATTAAGGGGCAGAATTACGCAGGAGGATAGCGCGGTCATCCTTAGAACCTGGTTTGAAGTGTTATAGTGCAAGACACTGTACCCCTGATTGCTCCCCTGGTGATGCTAAGTGGCTGTCTTCTGCTCATGGTTCATCCATGATGGGTTCCATGTCATAGTTAAATTTTGCTGATGTAGTGCTGTATCTTTATATGGTAGATATCAGAAAGACACATCGCATGGTCATTTTAAATAAGATATTGAAATAGGTTGATTGCAACTGAACCGTGATTTCCGAATTCATTTAGGGATCATATAGCATGTTACAGTAAAACTGCAATATTACCGCCACAAATTAAAAAAAAAACAATACCAACATTTCATTCTATTTTTAGTTGGGTTTTTTTGTTATCTTTGGGGGGGATCCATTAGTGATCACTGATGCCATGCTGCTTTTAGACTTCAAGTACAATTGTCCATAATTTAGCTGAGATCTTGAAAATGTCCAATCGTATGCGGATATTATTCTTTAAAAGCTGCGAAATTTTTTTTTTGAAATGGTCCATTTTCTTCCTCTGTGGTACCGAAAGATGAGACATCAAAGGAAAGTAATGAACCAAAGGTGAGCACACACCTTGATTTAAATACAGCTTTAAACAAAATTCAGCTCATCTCCTACTCATCAAGACTCATTTGTGCACTTCCCCATGAATAAAAATAGGCAGATTTCAAAGTGAAAGGGTGGACTGTGAGAAAGAGAGAGACGAGATAGATAATATTCTCAGTAGTTTGAATCACTTTAAGATTTCAGGTTTTAAGACAGTTGTACATCGGGACCATGAATGCATGCAATTTATCTATCTCTTCATTCATTTATTTATTTATCTTAATATATTTGTGGGTTTTTTTTATTTTATTTTACATCTAAATCAGTGCATTGCAATATATTAAATTCTAAATGAACTATTGGTTTCATATCTATCTTGCAGGATTGTAATATCAAACAGATGAAATTGATCCTGATTTTACTCCTGATGTACTGTTAGGCCATGTGCTTGGACAGAGCCATTATCCATGATGACAAGGACAGGAAAAGAATGGATTCATTGCACAATGATCACGTACATTAGGCCTGTGACGCTTGACCAATTCCTGACTCTGTCTTCTACATTGTCAACATTTTTCAGTTTCCTGACCCTATTGGGATACGGCTGCTGCTTGTCAAGCTCCAGCAGGTGCGAGTCATTAAGCTTCGTCGGGGTGAGAATAAGAGGAGCCGTTTCCCCACCTCGTCCGGGACAGATTGTTGCGTCTTATGTTTCACCCTTCCTTGTGAGTGCCCCACTCCCGGGTCCAGAGGTCTGTGTCTCGCCAGCTGCCTCCATGAGTCCTCTCCTTGGAGTTCCAGCGCCATCCTGCCTGGATGCCAGCCCAGTCCTGCCTGGACTTCCGGGACCAACCCTGCCTCGCAGTGTCCCTCGGCTCGAGAGACGACCTGGACCCAGCACAGCCCTCACTTTCTGAAGTCCTTAAAAACCTTATCTCCTGGGAGTGTCCTGGCATTTGGGTCAGATCTCTGCACATATCGTGACAATGACATTGTCTGTTTTATAGAATGCGGATGATAGTATTTCATGGAAATCCTTGTTCCAATATGATCATACCAGCCCCTCGAGAGACACACGCACACATACATTTTCACCTACTCTGTCAAATTAGAAAAAATTCTGCAACATGTTGGTTCTACAACCTGGTAACCCAAATTACTGGCCAGCTTATTTATTTGGATAACAGTTCGGAAACTTAACAGCCAGCATCAAACTGAATGCAAGAGTGAAATTGTAACCACTGTTGCTTATTCCCCTGCTATAAAATGCAATCCATCCACTGTTTTCATATTCCAGTTCTCAAAAGGATACAAAGTCAATTCAACCGTCTGTCTCACCCCAGATGACACCTTTATTTTTTTCCCTCTCTCTGAAGTAATTTCCCCACCTCAACAGTCAAACTGTCATTCTTGGATTTTACACGCTCTCTCTCTGTCTGCCTGTCTTTCTCTCTTTTTTACTCTCTTTTGAAATATCAGTATAACAAGTCTTACATATACCACACAACCCCCCCACACACACATTGCAAATCTCAATTCCTCTGTATCCCATCCAGAGCTTTGCAAGCTTTTCAGATGCATTCAAAGAGTGGGATGGCTTTTTGATAATGACATCCCAGAGAGCAGCGTGAGTCAAATGAAATGAAAATGGTGAGAGGCATACGGTTCATTTCCCTGTGTTTTTTTCACAGCATGTCCAGATATATGCGACGTATTGAGACACCTGCCTAGTTGATGCTGCAGACTGGGTGGTCATAAATTATGGACTGACACCTTGAAACGCAGTGTGACACATTTGAAAACACATCACATAATGGCAGACAATGATGCATGGACTTGCATCCTGATGATTCATTTTTGGTGTCTGTGAGAAGAGCCGCAAGCTGATGCACTTTAAAAATACCTCTTTTTAATCCAAGGACTGTCTCTTATTTTATCACATATCTGTTTGTCTTGTCCAAGTCTCATTATATTATCTAATGGCTAATAGTTTGAATACTTTGTTTTTTTCATTTCATTTTCGTTTGCATATAGCATATCTACTAACAACACTGGATTGTTCAAACTGGACAGCCTTTCAAATACTGACAATAGTCCTTATTTGCCCGTATTAAATTATTTCTTCACTCTGCCAGATTGCATATTCTGCCAGTGATCATCCAAGACTTTTTCCGGATAACAGGTGCAAACTTTGTTGGCAAAGCAGTTTTTGTTTTGTTTGTTTGTTTGTTTGTTTTTGTAGTAAGGACTTGAAAATAACAATATCAGCCTTCAAGGCTTTGGGTAGGTGTCAGAATCATGACAACTTCAATATGGGAATCTAGATAAATATAATATCATGATATGATCAATAACTTAATAATCATCACTGAGTCAATTTCTAAACTTTAATTTGTGTGAAGATGAAGTTGTGTCAGTTGCTCCTTTGGTTGCAAAAATTTGGCTAAGGATGTTTTGTTCTATTCTCTTTGTGGTTTTCTGCTCAGGTTTGCTCACACCTGGGGCTCACAGTCTGCATGAGCAGTATTTGCCTTCCAAAGTCACCAGTCTTTCATTTCAACAGCGCTAGTGTGAGTCTATCATAAGTCTATATCCCTTAGCATGCCCACAGGGTTGTGCTGGGGCAGGAGCTAATTTAACCCTGCACTGGGCGAGAGGTGTGGTGCATCCTTTTGGTGCTAAAAAATAATTGATTAATAAAAATTAATTTCACATTTGTCATACTACCATCCATCAGAGAAAGTTGGTATTACAATCATATTATCTATGGTGGGAGCCAGCTATTTTCCACTCCTGATTTTAAGAAAACAATGTGATTAGATATCTGTTGAATGTGTACATCTCCACGGGGAGCAGAAGTGTTGCTTAGCGGGAAAATAATGCAAAAAGGAGGAGAGTACAATGACATGATGAATCACTAATGTCAGTCTGCCCATAAACAATTCAGAGACAGCATGAGCTGTTATATTAAACAATTCAAAGGTGAATTAGAGGCTTATCTGGACCAGCTGGTAGAACCAGAAACTGTCCGAGGTGAGGAAGAGAACATAGAAGTTATTGCTTGCATGAACCGGTGTCAGCACAGAGTATGGTAAACTATAAGACGAGGGCAGATGGGAAGTGATCTTGGTTTAAACTAGCATTGTGTAAACAGTGGAGGCATTGGTGAAGCAAGCATTAGCGATGCTTTGCCACAAGCTACAACTAGGAACCGAATTTCTTCTTCCTAGATGGAATTCCTCTAGGTGTCCACATTTTTTTTTGGAACCCCTCTGAATCGTAAGCAGGGATCTCAGGGTCTCAGGTGTTTCGCACCTTACCCTTGACACTTGCCTTCCTACTGTGGGCTCTATTCAGCTTGAGCTGGACTTGGTTGCTGCGGCTATGTCCCTGTCCCTGTCCCTTTCTTCAGCTGTTTGGGTTGACATCTTGCAAAAACAAGAGGAAAACATGAAGTGAAGAGAAAATTCTGCCATTCATCATTTAACTATCATTTAACAAATGAAGTGGTTTGATTGATGGAAAAGTTGATGAATGTTCAGTAGGGAATTATTTCTCCCTCAAGTGTTCTAACTACTGCGATGGACTGGCGACCAGTCCAGGGTGTATCCCGCCTCTCAGCTGATGGCAGATGGGATAGGCTCCAGTATCCCCCGCGACCCTAAGTGTAGGATAAGGGGTAGATATTGGATGGATGGATGGATGGATGGTGTTCTCACTAGGCCCAAAAACAATTACTGAAGAAAATGAGCAAAACATAATGGTAAAGGAGCACGGGCAGACAACATATGACAGTGGGAGAAATCTATTCAAGCTTCCTGGAATGAAGCACCAATGGTCACATTTTTTTTTTTTTTACTTTTTGCTGTTTTTGCACTGCAGCATCTCTATGATCATAAAAGAAGATTGCAAGTGTATTGTGTACAAATACACCTCCATTGAAAATGAGGCATTATTCCGAGTAGCTGGGAAAAAAAAACAACTCTGCAACCTGAACCTTTTTATTATTTTTTAATAGTACAAGTGATTGTTTCGCAGGAGTTTATGCATGGTCTTGTCATCCTTTT
Source organism: Fistularia tabacaria (assembly GCA_901007705.1). NCBI lineage: Eukaryota > Metazoa > Chordata > Actinopteri > Syngnathiformes > Fistulariidae > Fistularia > Fistularia tabacaria. Next base: position 50,462 of record CAAKHD010003187.1, on the reverse strand, counting down.
CCTGGGTCAGTCTGGGTTTCTTCCAGGTTCTTTGATTTGTCCTACAGTCAAAAAACATGTTGTTGGATTATTGAAAAATGATCTGGGATTGGCTACAGAGCCACCCGGACGCTGATTAAAAGATAAGTAGATTAGATAAATGAATGAATGAATAAATAAATAAACAACTGAATCAAAATGATAATTAAAAAAAAATAGGTGTCATAATGATACAGTAATTAACTTATCCCTAACAGGAATGCTGTTTGTACATGATGTACAACCAATTTCTGGTTGATTTAGTTGACCCCAAAGGGTTAACATTTACATCTTTAGTCTTTAAATGTAAGCCCAGCGTGTTTAGTGCAGTGCATTATATGAAATTAAACCATTTGTGGTGTGTGTGTGTGAGAGACAGATCCATGATGTTGCTTCTGACCTGAACATTATCTTCAATGACAAAAAACAACAACCTATTTATGATTTTTATGTCTGCATGCACATATGTGTGTATCTATCTATCTATCTATCTATCTATCTATCTATCTATCTATCTATCTATCTATCTATCTATCTATCTATCTATCTATCTATCTATCTATCTATCTATCTATCTATCTAGACATAAGAGTGATGGATAAATTATTGATATTCATATGGATACTTCATATAAATTCATGCAAAACTTGATTACAGCCCTCATGCTACACAGAGCCGGGGGATAGAAAGGGTCTTATAGGCATTCCCTCTCTGTGTTGTGTGAGAAAGAAGTGCTGTTCTGCTTTTAAATCTTGTCTGATGCCACTGCTGCTTACTGCAGAGTGTTTCTTTAGGATAGGAAAAGGGCATCAATCCTATAACATGGTGCTGTAATAAATGAGCTGTAAGCCGTTACCTTTCGCGCTTGATCTCTGCCTCAGTTTCACAACTGACTTTCCGCCATGCCATTTATTAACTCTGACTACAGTCTATGAATTTATGATCACAATAAGTACCGGAAATACTGTATATTATGCCAAACTCCAGTCGGACAGACATTCTTTAAAATCAAAAGGCCCTCATTCAAATTTTCTGTTTGTAACATGCATTTTTATGCTTTTAAAATATCTCATCATTATGGTACATGTTTTCAACTACATGTATACACCTAAGTATACACATACGTCAACATCATCCGTTGATGAATGGTGGACTAAGGAGGCTCTGGAGATTCACCTATTTGACGACTCTGGGGATACCACAGGACTTTCTGACTTGGCAGCAAGAGTGGTAGATGGCCCCAGTCACTGCTGAATAACCCCCCTCCGATCTAGAGATGGAAAGAGCATTATGAAGCTCTCTTGAATAAGGACACTGACCCATAGTTTGAGGCCTTTAACCAGCTCTCTCAACAGCCAACGACCGAGAACAGTGGAATAATGTCAAGCCTTGAAGAGGTACAGGATGCTATTAGAAAGATGAAAAACAACAAGGCTGCTAGACTCAACGGCATCCCAGCAGAAGTTCTGAAAGAAGGCCAACCTGACATCCATGCCTTGTTTCTCAGAAATAGGACAGAATCCCTGCCCTACTTAGGTATGCCTTAATTGTCTCTATTTCCAAGAAAGGAGACAAGGCAGACTGTGGTAGCTACCATGGTATGTCTCTACTTTCCATCCCTGGAAAATCCTAGCCTGAATTTTGGCCGACAGACTCACCAAATTGTCAGAAAACATCCTTCCTGAGTCTCAGAGTAGCTTCTGCCTAAACAGAGGTACCACAGATATGATTTTCACAGCTTGTCAATTAATATTATTTAAAAAATAGGTTCTCCATCAGCCACCACCAACCAGTAATAATCCTGTTCTACCCCCCAAAATCACAGTCAACAACACTAGTCTGGATAATTTGGATCACTTTCCATATCTTGGCAACATTCTCTCATCAAATGAAGCTATTGTTGATGAAATACAGCACCACCGCAGTGTTGCAGAGCTTTCTCACAGCTGGGGGTAGTGCTCCCCACTCTTCTGTTTGGGTCAGAGACGTATACCACATACAGGAAGCTCTTAAAGACACTTAGGTCTTATCAAAATATGCCCCTGGAGGCCAGAAGAAGAGGTACAAGGACAACATCAAAACAAGCCCAAAAAAGGGCCACACGGACCTCAAGATTTGAGAAGACATGGCTAAAAACGGGATGACTTGGAGACACTCTATCCATGAGGGTGCTACGCTATAAAATGATGACCTCCACCGTGCTTCAGAAAACAAGCGTCGACTAAGGATGAAGAGGGCAACTGCTAAACAGGCCTAACCCAAACTCCCCAATAAAACCATCACATTCCCCTGCACATACTGCACAAGAATAATTTGGTCAGGATTTGGCCTTTCCAACACCTGAAGAACCACAAGGACCAAGGAGGACGGTCATACTCGAGTGACAGCCCATGATGATGAAAGGAAAACTTAGTTGAGTCAGGGAGAACCCTGGGGAAAAAAAATGTTCTTATTACTGCAGTTGGAGGTCAAGTAAGCTAATTTTAGTTAATTAAGATTCCTTAAAATATGTTCTTAACAATGATTACCATAATGATAATGAAAAAAATCTGTGTCCTATTCAATTTACTATTAATTTGTTTTTTATAGTCAATAAAGTGACAATGTGATGCAGCAATTGGAGGTGTTTTAGAGCCTGCAGGCGTCAGAGTACTGGGCTGGCCACCATGCTTGATAATTAATGCTTTCAAAGAGGGAAGTCAACACTTTCGTGCAACATTTGTTCAATGCTCTCATGCAACATTTGTTTGCAAAACTGGTGAGAAGGGATTTCAGAATCTGAGACCTGATCAGTTGATTTTTCCACTAATTCGGAAACAGGGAAGAAAACAGTTCAACTGTTCATTCGAAAAAGAGAAAATATACAAAACCACACAAAGGGGATACACTCCAGTCTTGCAGCATAAAGATTGTTTTGAGAGCTTAACAACAAAGGATGGAGACTGAAAAGGCATTGGGACCAAATAAAAGGCAGCAGCAGGTAGAGGTAAGAGGGTTATAAATAAGGTGAAAAGAAAGTTTAAGAGGAGCGGGGAGTGGATTGATTGTTGCCCTGCAGCTCAGGAAACCATCATGGAGCAGAAGCGTTCGTGACCTCCCGCAGAAGGCTTTATTACTCAGTCTTATCTGCTGTTAAAAGGAGCTCCCAGTGGTGCTGCCGAAGTTTCTCTGTACATTTCAAAAAGACACTTCAGTCGAAACGTTATGAGCAAATTGACTTTTAAATGAATGAATGAATTTAAATCAAGCCCTGGGGCCTCTGACCGCTCTGTGCCTTGAAAAATCAGTGAGCGGTGGCCTCATGATGTCCTTTATTTACATTTCTGATATGAAATAAAGTATGTTCAAAACTTCACTTCAAAACTTTGCTCTGCATTGTGTGAAAAGATACAGTACTCAGATTTATAAAAATCAGTGACTCCTACAAACTTTGCATTTTATTTTCTTCAGATTTAGAAAATATATGTCAGATCTTTTGGTAATTTCCCTATTCTTGTATAGGCTACTTCTCCATGGATACATTTTGCAAAATTTCCGAATGGTTATTCAAATAACTTTGAAAATATGTATATTTTGTACAAAATAAAATTTCATATAAATTAGTTTTAGAACTAAATTTGGATTTCAAATTGGAAAGTAGATTATTTTTGTTGTCATCCCAATCATGCCAGAATAGTATGTATACTCTTTTTACATCCAAAGCAAGCCAAAAAATACCAAAATGAAATAAGCAAAAAGACGATTTTAATTCTGCCAATCTTTTTCAGATGTAGTACAAACACTATAACAGCACCAAAATAATTAAGAAATCTTAAAAAAAAATCAGTGCTTGTCAAGCCGAGGTGAGATAAGTTCTTGGTGATCCCCAAATATGACATTGAGTCCTATGGGTCATGCGGAAGATTAAACTCCATCGGTAGCCTTGGACCCTAAAAGCTGGGAAAACTGCTCAGTCTTAACAGGAAGTTGTTAGGCCATCCAAGTCAGGTGACAAATTAGGGGACACTAAGAGGTCTTTGGATTTGAACAGTGCCATACATCGTCATACAGTGCCACAGCGCGAAACCTGATGGAATAGTCACCGACCAAGTCCATACCTTGTTTTATCTTACTCAATTACAGAGTGCTCTCTTGGTCTGATGCAAAGGAGTCAAAAGCTCTCAACACAGCTTCCATGTAGCTTTGAGTGAGTCAATGATCAAAGAACTGGGGGACCACTATCATAGCCCATGCCCAGTGAGATAGGAGGCCAAAGCGGCCGCTTCGGCACAGGCCATGTAAAAGGTAAATGGATACCATTTGAAGTGCATTTCTAACTGTCAGATAATCAAAGCATTCCCTGGACTGATCAGAAAACTTTTCTGGAGAGGAGAGACAAGTGCTGGTAAGCTGTAGACATCACCTACACAGCAACAGCAGACCAGCCAAAACTGATAGTATTTTCTGTAAAACTGAGTTATCTATTTTCAACTTCAATACATATTTTTTAGTTGACAAATCAACCTACTCAATTGCCAGTATTAGGCCGATACAACCGGCAAATCTCATGCAGGATTTTAATGTCTGATAGATTTTCCACGGACTGGGCTAAGTCTAACAGCCATGAAATGAAAGAAAAACCTTGGGGAACACTATAAGCATATTGAGCTTGAGGTGATTCAAAGGATAATGCAAATCTCTCAGAGAGGCATTTGAAATTAGAAAACAGATTGAGAAATGAACCTCATGACTGTGGTAAACTCTTCAATTAACATTGAGAATCAAATTCCATGGGTTAGTTATCAAGCAGAGGTAGAGTTGAGGGACAAGAACACACTCAAGAATAAAATTAAATATTTGGGATGGCTCACTTTACAACCTGTAGGAAACTGACAACTAAATATTTAAACAGTCAATAAAGTGGCAAGCAGGATTACAGGATGATAATGTATCTATGCTAAGTGCTGGAGGTGCACCCTGATTCTACCCAACCATGCTAATGGTATTTTCAGGATGTAGTGCATTCAAAACTTTTCTAGAAGGGTCAACACCAAAATGTCAGCATGGGGCGACAATTGGCCGTACTCATTGCTGTTTTTTTTTTCATCCATACATGGGGCATGAACACAGCAACTCAGTAACTTGAAACTGGTTATTGACGCATCTGATTACTCTTGTTGGGCATGATTGGTTTTACCAGAGCATGAAGTGAACCCCTGGCTTCATCATGCTACTTGTCATAAATGTAATTTGACTTGTTAATCTGCTGCACAAAGAATATCTCTCTTCACAAACAGAGATGTTTTCATTTGCATGCCCTGCTTTACCAGCCATCGTAGCCTTGCAAAGTCAAAAAACGCGAATGTCTTTCCTACAAAAAACCCACAAAATTTCAACAATTTTAACATAAAAATACAGAAGACTCCCCCTCCCTATCCCTGAGTTCAAAAACATGCAGTAGGTTACTTTTTAAAACTGTCTGTAGTTGTGAATGACAGTGAATGTTTGCATGTCTCCATATGTGGCTCTGTGATTGACAGGTACCAGTTACCACTTTGCCTCTTGTATGATAAATTTTTCTATTATCTGGGTAGGTGTGGGAAATTTGAAGGGCAATTAAAATGTGATCTTCAGGTCATCAATTCTTATTGTTTATTGGAGGAACTTGCAGTATAAAGCAAAATGATTCCCTTTGTTAAGAAGATATCTGTTAAACATAGAATTTCAAAGGCTTACCACATGAAGTCCTTAGGAAACTGCCCTTTGATGAAATGGAGAAATTGACAGACTTCACTTTTTTCTGGCGCTGCAAGGATTGTTATATGTCTGTCATCTGTACATCTCATACTGCTCTTGTCTGTCAGTCAAGTAATCACCACTAAAAGTCAAATCAGGCAGGTGGCATTTCCAATGAATATCTCAAAAATGTCCATCTTTACTGAAACTTGTTGAGAGCATCAGAAAAGATCTGGATGAACCGCAAACCCAAGGATTCCAGATCCCAATATTGATATATGAATCAGTTTTTCCTGCCGTATCAGGTCTCTTGGTTATGGCTTTTTGTCATGACCCTCTACTAGTGAAGACCCTAAGATTTGTCTAAGAAAATTAAAATCTTAAAAATATCATTCAAAACATGACATGCCCTTAGCAATATCTCTCCAGTTTTTTGCCCACATCCTGTAGTACACCACTAAAGCCAAAAACAAATATATTTTAGAAAGACTATTACAGCAAGAACTCTAGTTCAAATTAGGAGTGAATCAAAAAAATGGGTTTCCAGTAATATTCGGACCCCTTTTGTTAACCATCCATGACATTTGCTCAGTCCATCGATTTTTGTGAAACTTTGCCAAAGAAATAAGCTGCAGCTACTAAGCAGCTGATAAGTCTTACACTAAAATGATCAGGATAAATGGCTTTTAGCCAACTTTTATGTGTGCGAGTTTTCCTTACTGGTATTACACTGTAATAACTCTGTTCCTATCTCCACCTGAAACATTTCTGTAAAAGAATTGTAAATGTTATCTGTTTAGGGATTTCAGCTGCAAAATTCAAATTGATTCCTGTTGGCATGGAATACTTCTGAAAATTTCCGTTGGCACTTTCTGTGTCATCTTTGTCTGCAAGGTGCAATGTTATTTAGACAAAATGATTACCTTTGCTTCATTTCACACATGACATTTTCTTGCAGCCAACAGTTTTGCATCAATATTCTCTCCATTGCACAATCCCCATGCTTGGGCTGTCACCTATAGGTTTTCATTTTACACTCTGTGCCTAATATAACAGGAATCTGTAGTGATGTGCTACCAGATCCTACAAATTGTAAATCTGTGTTTTTCCTGATGAGAGTAATGAATCCAACTGGTGAGTGCAAAAGCATGCACTTGTGTATTTACACCACACTGTGAGGCAACACCACAATAAGAATACAATCATCGTATTCCAGCAGAATATAATGAAATAATATACACTTTTTTTGTGTAGAAACACATCACAACAGAAGACTATGATACTATTGAAACAAAAAGAGAGCGGCAGATTTTTCAACTGATAACCATCTGGTGGTGATCTGGCTCCGATGGTGGGGGAGGACACCAGTCAGATCTAGCAGACCCAAACACTTTGTGAGGGTCTGTTGGGAATGTCTGACAGAGTCCCCTGTAAAAAGGTTTTAACTCCCATGTCCGGCAGAGCTTCAACCACACTACAGGGGAGGCAGGGGACATTGAGTCTGAGTGGGCCATGTTACGTGGAACAGCAATCTCCATTGTTGAGGTGGCAGACTGAAGATCTGGCCGTCCACCGCCGGTGGTCGGTGCCTGTTGAGGCATTGACCCCCAAAGAAGTTGATTTTTCTCGCCTGTAGGGCCCCGGAGGTGGCTGACAAGTACCGGCAGGCCAAGTGACACGCAGCTGATGGTTGCCAAGGCAAAAACCCGGGCATGGAAAGAGTTCGGTGAGGCCACGGAGAAGGACCTTCGGAATGCACAAGGAGATTTTGGTTCACCAGCAGCTTGTAAAGGGGAAGCAGTGAGCCGTCAACACTGTGTACAATGGAGATGGTAGACTGCTGACCTCGACCCGGGACGTTGTGGGTTGGTGGCAGGAATACTTCCCTGGTCTCCTCAATCCTGATGACACCTCTTGTAATGAAGAAGCAAAGTTGGGTGACTTT
>CAAKHD010003187.1:20026-42764 GCA_901007705.1 Fistularia tabacaria | reverse complement strand
GCCCAGGGAAGTATTCCTGCCACCAACCCACAGCGACCCGGGTCGAGGTCAGCAGTCTACCATCTCCATTGTACACAGTGTTGACGGCTCACTGCTGACCTCGACCCGGGACGTTGTGGGTTGGTGGCAGGAATACTTCCCTGGTCTCCTCAATCCTGATGACACCTCTTGTAATGAAGAAGCAAAGTTGGGTGACTTTGGGTTAGACTCTCGTATTTGGCTGAAGCTGCAAAGGTAGTCAGAAAGCTTCTTGGTGGCGGGGCCCTGGGGGTGTATGAGATCTGCCCTGGGTTCGTTAGGGTCTGGATGTTGTGGGGTTGTCCTGGCTGACACGCCTCTGCAGCATTGCATAGAAGGTGGGAGAAATACCACTGGATTGACAGACTGGGTTGGTGATCCCTTTCTTTAGAAAGAGGGATCAGAGGGTGTGCTCCAATTGCAGGGGGATCGCACTCCTCAGCTTCCCTGGAAAAGTCTGCTCAGGGATGCTAGAGGGGAGGGTCCTCCTCAGATCCAGGAAGAGCAATGTGGTTTTCATCTTGGCCATGGAACAGTGGACCAGCTCTACACCCTCGGCAGGGTCCATGAGGGCGCACAGGAGTTTGCCCAACTGGTCTACATGTGTGTGTGTTTCGTGGACCTGGAGAAGACATTCAACCGTGTCCTCCGGGGAAACCTGTAGGGGGCACTCAGGGAGTACAGGGTACCAAACCTTGTAATACGGGTGGTTCAGTCCTTGTATGATTGGTGCCAGAGCACAGTCTGCATTGCCAGTTGTAAGTCAGACTCTGCCGGGGCTGTCCTTTGTCACCGATTCTGTTCATAACTTCTATGGACAGAATTTCCAGGCACAGCCAGGGTGTGAGGGTGTTGAGGGCATTCATGTTGGTTACCTCAGATTGGGATTCTGCTTTTTGCGGATGATCCGTTTCTGTTGGCTTCATTAGACTGTGATCTCCAGCTCTCACTGAAGCAATTTGCAGCCAAATATCAAGTGGTCGGGATGAGGGTCAGAACCTCCAAATTCATCTCGGGGATCTGGTTAGGATGCCTCCTGGACGCCTACTTGGTGAGGTGTTCTGGGCGTGTTTAACTGCAAGGAGGCCCTGGGGAAAACCCAGAATATGCTGGAGAGACTATGTCTCTAACCTGCTCTGGGAACGCCTTGGGATCCCCCCGGTAGAGCGGGACTAATTGACCAGGGAGAGAGAAGTCTTGGCCTCTCTGCTCTGGCTGCTGCCCCTGCGACCAAACCCCGGATAAGCAGTAGACAATGAATAGATGGATGGATGAAAAAACACCACCCAACAATGAAGATATTTGCAAAAGAAGTTGTTTTCTCTGTGTCGAATCAATGAGATTCAGTGTGTGAATGTGTATATGTGGGCATGTCAATGCACGCACAATGGTGCACACTTATAAACACAAACACTGACATTCACAGCTTGATCAGATAAACTAAGCAGGTTTTCTCAAAAAAAAAACTTTCAAAGTTTGAAGACTCAGATGAAAAATATTTCTCACCATGGGACATGCTGTTGAGTAGGGAGCCTTCAGACAGAAACAGCTCAGCAAATCTGATGGATTACATGGACATGTTAAATTTATCTCATACATGCATAAGTTTTCTTTGGCAAATGCTTTTAGTGGTGAATGCTTTTTATCACTTCACTTTAATAATGCCGCTATTTATACAGGATAACAGAGCTGGTCCCAAGCTTGGATAAATGCAAAGAGTAGGTCAGGAAGGGAGTCCTGCATAACACTTGCAAAGTGCCAAAACCAAATATGCCATCGTACCTACATGGTCCAGGTTAAGAACTGCCATTAGTGTTGATAACCTACAGGGTACTGGTGGAAATTGGGCTATTATCTTATGTGGGTCAAAGAACGAGAGGAGGAAGAAGTGTTTGTCGTTGAAGAAAAAGAAAGGCGGGAGTCTGGGACTGAGAGTAGGGAATTTGAATATCGGGGCGATGACAGGAAAAGCTAGTTTGTTGACATGATGCAGAGAAGGGAAGTGGATATAGTGTGTATCCAGGAGAACAGGTGGAAAGACAGCGAGGCTTGAAGCTTAGGGGCAGGTTTTAAGTTGCACTATTATGGAATTTGATAGGAGTAGAAATTGAGTAGGGGTTATCTTGAAGGAGCTTGTTAGGAGTGTTCTGGGGGTGAAAAGAGTGTTGGATAGACTTATGAGTCTGAAGCTGGAAATTGAAGGTATGTTGCTCAATGTTGTTATTGGCTCTGCCACACAGATGAGAAAAGCTTTAGAGGAGAAGGAGAAATTCTGGAGTGAAGATTAAGTGATGCAGACCATCCCCAGAGGTGAGAGAGTGGTAGTTGGTGCAGGCAGTAGAGGTGATGAAGAAGTGATGGGCAGGTTTGGTATCCAGGATAGGAATGCAGAAGGAACACATGGTGGTAGATTTTGCAAAAGGGATGGATATGGCTGTCGTGAATACTTTTTTTCCAGAAAAGACAGGAACATAGTGTCTCTCCTAACAGAGAGATAGAGATGAAAAGGATGTAATGCAGGTTCGGGTGATTAAGGACCAAGAGGTACTGACAGAAAATGTATTGACAGATGCTAGAAGAGTGATGGGAAGCTGGAAAGAGTACTTTTAAGAGCTGTTGAATGAGAAAAATGAAAGGCGGGGGAGGGTAGAAGAGGTGATGATTGTGGACCACAAAGTAGCTTAGATTAGTAAAGGTGAAGTGAGAAGGGCATTGAAGAGGATGAAGAGTGGAAAGGCAGTTGGTCCTGATGACATACTTGTGGAGGCATGGAAATGTGTAGGAGAGGTGGCAGTAGAGTTCCTGGTTAGATTATTCAGCAGGATCTTAGAGTGTGAAGATGTCTGAGGAACGGGGAAGAAGTGTGATGGTGCCCATTTATAACAATAAGGGAGATGTGCAGAATTGTGGTAAGTATAGACTCTATACTTAGAACATGTCAAACCCAAGGGGGAATTATCTTTGCCAGCAGGATAATATTCAGTAACTATTAGAGCTGGCCCCCCGATATGTTGCAAGCACTATTAATACTACAAGTCCCACAATGCACTCTGAGTGCTGTGGCGTGTTAGTGGAGTGCTGGCAAGCACAAGCCGCATCCACTCATCAGCTGGCCTTGCTAAGTCACTTGTGGTCAACTGTCAACTATCACTCTCTCCCAAAAATGGCAAAACAAAAAGTGGACTTTGAAAATAGGGGGTTACAAGACAGGTGTGAGGAAGAGTATATGTTTGCAGACATAAATGGCAAAGCTGTTTGTCTTGTGTGTAGAGACAGTGAGGCTGTAATGAAAGAACATCAGACAACACCATGAAACAAAACACTATGACAGGTACAAGCATCTGGACATGAAACAGAGGCACCAGAAGGTAGAGGAACTGAAGAGAGGTCTGGTGAAACAGCAGACCATGTTCAAAAATGCCAAGTCACAGAGTGATGGTGCTGTAAAGGCCAGTTTTATCGTAGCAGCAGAGATCGCTAAAGGAGCCCTTGACTGAGGGAGAATTTCTCAAAAACTGCGTTATGGATGTTTACGAGATTGTTTACCCCAATGAAAGATAAGCATTTTCAAATGTGAACCTGAGCAGAAACACTGTTGCTGATCGTGTACATGACCTTGCCACCAATCTACAACAACAGTTGGTACAAAAGAGAAAAGATTTCATCACATATTCCATTGCTGTGGATGAGAACAGCAACACATCTGATACTGTGCAGCTGTCGATTTTTATCCATGGAGTGGTATCAGAGCTATCTCTCTTGGGATTAAGATAAATACATGGCACAACTACGAAAATGGATAGCTTTGAAGTGGTATGCGGATGCGTAAATGACATGGCCCTGCCATGTGATAAACTTGTGACACTGACAACAGACCGAGTGCCCGTGATGTGGGACTCCGAGCCATTTTCTAATAACCAAATCTAACATTCTTTCTAGCTTCTCTTCCTTTGACAAGGGAACCTCATACACTGTTAAAGGCCACATCAACCGAGGCAGCAGCCCAAACTACAAGCACCACAACTTCAGCTTCCTTGGGAGCCCTGACCGATCTATACTTAAGATGCCTTGACTCATTTCCTGCCTCAACTGCTCAAATTGTCCCTTATCACTCAGTCTTGCATCAAACCATTTACCCAAACTCTTCACAGGTTTCTCTATTACTGTAGGCACCACCTCATCATCACAAACTTCTACTACCTTCCCTTTAATAACTGAAATACTCCTAGACTTACTTGGTTTGACCTTCAGTCCCCACTGCAGATTACTATCTAACTTCTCCAACAAACCTACTCGAACATGCTATAATTGACGTCACAGTCGACATGTCATCCATGTAAACCCTAATTGGTGGGAGACGTAGCCCTCCCTGATGCCTTTCTCCAGTGACCACCCATTCCAGAGCCCTAATAATCACCTCCATCACCATAATAAAAGCTAATGGAGAAATTGTGCACCCCGCCATAATACCCATCTCCAGCTGTTGCCATGCTACAGTATACAATACCATAGTAAAGCAGAGCTGAATATCCGCAAAATATGCTTTCAATAAACTCTTTATACTGCCTGGCACTCTAAAAAAATCGAAAGCCTCCCATAACAGCCGATGTGGCACCGACTCGAAAGCATTAACCAGGTCTAGAAACCCAACATGCAAATCCCTCTTCTCACGCCGAGCTGACTGGATTTGGTGCGAAATCATTCTGGTGTGCTCTAAGCACCCGGAGAAGCCGGGAATTCCAGCCTTTTGAACCGAAGCATCAATTAGTCTTTTCTTTCCTAAGTAATTAGACTATCTATCTCCCAAACAGGTGGAATGTCAGAGGGAAGTGGCATCTCACTTTATCTATCCCTGTCTTTATGCACCCCCTGCAAATACTCCTCAAGCTTCTGCTTCTCCACCTGAAGAGTACCACTCTTCTCCTTACTAAGCAACAACTTAACAAATCTAAATGGGTCCCTAAAAAAAAGGCTTCTCTAGCTCGCTCTTTCCTTTTTTTCTATTTTTCTTAACATTCTCTGCTCTTCTTAGCGCTACCAATCGCCCCTTCAAATCTACTTGCAGACAACCAATTCCAAGCTTCTCAACCTCTGTCGCTTTCCTCCACTGCCTCTTAAGCTGTCTTCTCTCTTGAATAAGTCTATCAATTTCTTGTTGACACCTTAATCTAACTACCCCACCCTGTGGCTTCTTCCTTTCCTCAGCAACACCAAACTTTTCTCTACCCTACTCATAAATGAGGTCTCCTATCATCTCCAATTTGCTCTCAGCGGTCCCTTTAAGCCTTTCTAATGTCCTAACCAAATCACTATTAACATCTTCGCTCTTCCTACATTCTGTTGCACCTGGCCACCTAACTCTGGGTTTCTGAGCACTAATCCTCTCCCTCTTCGGCTGGCTGGCCTCTCTGCTTGCCTCGGACCTGCCTCAACATCAGGGGCGCTGATGTCCTGCGAACTGTGGGTTACTTCCTGTCGCACAGAAGTGCGATGGCTAAATGAAAGGAAGAGTGCTGAAAAGATGTTTCGAGTTGCGTGAGATCTGTCAGTTCAAGGAAAGTAAAGGGAAAGATATGAAAGAACTCCGAGATAAAAAGATGCTGTGTGAGTTGATGTTTCTTTGTGACATCATGAGCCATCTCAATGCAATCAACCTGCAGCTTTAGGGGGGGGACTATGTGGTCAGAGACATGTACTCTGCATTGAGGGCTTTTAAAGCCAAGCCCGGCCTGTGGGACACGCAGATGCTGCAAGGAAACATGAGCCACTTTTCCGTGCTGCCAAACTAGAGAGCAAGTCTCTACCGCCATTTTCCCAAGTGCACATCTAGCTGAAAAACTCTGCATACTTGGATCTGACTTTATGAGGCGATTTGCAGATTTTGACGCACATAAAAAGGAGGCTTGAACTCCTCAGCAATCCATTCGCTGCAGATGTGGAAAGGGCTCCAACCAACCTCCAAATGGAGGCTGATTGAACACCAGTGTAGTGACACGCTCACATTTCATCCCCGACACAATGCCCCAACTGCGGACCGCAGCTGCTAGAATGCTCTCTTTTTTGGCAGCACCTACCTGTGTGAACAACTGTTCTCTGTGATGAAGATTAATAAAACATCACACAGGAGTGGTCTTCCTGATGAAGACCTTCTCTCAATCCTGAGGATTTCCTCAGCTCAGACCGTAACCCCAGACATTGGTGAACTTTCATCCAAGAAGAGGTCCCAAGTATCTAGCTTAGACTAGAGTGCATCACAGAGCAGCAAACTGGGCTTGAACGTTTTCCCCTTTTGTTTCTTTTTTTCTTTCTTTGATTTTAATTCGAAGGAAATTGTTTCTTGGTTGTTGTTGGCTTGTGGACAAAAAAGTTTTCACTTGAGATTACTCAGGAAAAGCTGCTTATAGAGCCATAAAGAAATGAATGGAACTGATTTTTCTTGTATGTAATGTTTAATGTTGTTGTTTATAGGCAAGGACTAATAAACTTTGTTAGTTCCAGGTTAGGGTTTCTGGCTTAAGCTAGGAAGCATCAAAGAGCAGAAAAACTAAGCTGTAATATGTTTTCTTTTTGTAAATTTTTCTTGCTACCACAAGGCATGTTGGATTTTTCTTTAAAGGAAATTATTTTTTGGCCATGGAAAAATGTTACCCTGGAAATCCTGCAGATGGAGCTATAAGAAATAGTTGTGACTGATTTTTAGTTTGCTAATGTTTAATGTTTTGATAGGCTATAATTTAAAAAGGTTTGTTGGTTTCAGGGTCAATATGTGCAATAAGTTCATTTCAATAGGTTTTTCAATAAACATTGAACCACTCCAGCCCTTGACTTGCACCGCATTTTAAATTTTGGTCCACTGCTTATTTGAGTTTGACGCCCCTAGTATAGAGGGATAAAGTTGAAGAGCCACACAATTAAATAATTGGAAAGAATAGTGGAAACTAGACTAAAAGCGGAAGTCAGAATTTGTGAGCTGCAGTATGGTTTCATGCCTTGAAGAGTCCTACAGATGCAGTATTTGCTTTAAGAATGGTGGTAGAGAAGTACAGAGAAGGTTAGAGGGAGCTTAATTTGTTCCTTTGTAGACCTAGAAAAAGCTTAAGACAGGGTGCCAAGAGATGAACAATGGGATTGCATGAGGAAGTCTGGTGTGGCAGAGACATATGTTAGACTGGTGCAAGACATGAATGTGAGATATGAGACAGTGTTAAGGTGTGCTGTGTAAAAGAGTGGTGGAGGTGATCGAGGTGGAGGTGGAACTGTCTCAGGGGTCAGCTCTGAGCACCTTTTTGTTTGCAGTAGTGATGGACAGGCTGAAAGATGAAGGTTAGACAGGAATCTCCATGGACCAAAATGTTTGAAGTGTTGTTATCTGTCGTGAGAGCAGGAACAAGGTGGAGGAAAGTTTAGAGAGGTGGAAGTCTGTTGAGGTTCTCTTTCGGAGCGACGAGGATGGATAAGATGAGGAATGAGTTGAGCAGAAGCACAGCACATGTTAAATGTTTTGGAGATAAGGTCATAGAAGCCAGACTGAGATGGTCGGGTTCGCACACCTCCATTACTGTACCTTTGTATTTCCTGATACATTACATAAGGAGCTAATCCATGAAGACACTTAAAAGTAGCTTTTAAAAAGGAGAAATCTATAAAGTTATTAATACTCATCATGTTATATTTTTGGGTAAAATGACAGTGATGATGCATCATTGGCTTCCGGTCAAATATCTTTAGTGTTTGACAACAGAGGCTTCACGACAGAGTTTGTGGCCTGTCCCTAGACAATGGCTCAATTAGACATATGGGATAAAATCATAGCATGCATGTAAATTCGTGCAGCTTGAACAGATAAACAGGGTCTAAATCAGCCTGAAACAATTTATATTTTTTTATGGTCTTCGTCGTCTTTTTAATATGGACATCTAATTTTTGCTTAGGGTCCAAGTAACACCCAGATATTTAAATTCCATTACCTGCTCTATTTTATTTTGATTAATATTGACCTGAATTTAATTTAATGTTTGTTTCTTCATTGAGAAACACATTGAGACCATTTTATCATAATTCAGGGTAAGCAGTTATTTTGAACCCATGTTCATACTTCAGCTAACTGTTTAATTTCTCTGAAGCCATGTTTAGGGGTGTTTGCTGCCACATAAATGATTGTATCATCTGCATACATTTACCAGGTGGTATCTTTGCAAATGTCGGGTTGGTCATTAATGTATAAGCTGAAAAGCAGTAGTCTTGAAATTGATCCTTGTGGCAAAACCAAATCACAATTTCGTATATCAGATTTTACACCACTTTTTTATCACATTATTGTTGTAATTCAAGGTATGATTGAAACCAATTTATGGTTTGTTTTGATTTATCAAATTATTTTAATTTTGTCAAAAAAAAATTAAGTGGTTGACAGTGTCGAAAGCTTTTCTAAAGTCTACACATTTATTCTGATCCAAAATGCATTTTATCATTTCAGTTGGCTGGCACACAGGCATCTCAGTAGAATGTTTAGGCCCGAATCCAAATTGTTTAGGATTTAGTAAATTGTTTTCCTCTAAATCGGTCATCAATTGTTCAGCCACCAGCTTCTCAAATACCTTTGAAATCACAATTGAGATTGGTCGATAATTGCATGCCTCATCTGCTGCACCATACTTAAAAAATTGGTGTCACATCTGCCGTTTTAAAACTTTGTGGGAATTCACCATCTTTAATGGATGGATTTACTAAGTGCAATGTTGGTTTTGATAATGTTGTTACATGCTTTTTGATTAAAGAGGTGTCTAAATTGAAGATATGTTTTGCTTTGGAACTGTTCAAATGGCTAATAATTTCATATATTTTATTTTGATTAGCCTGTGTTATGTGAAAACGTGAAGGTGAATCTTCCATATCATTACATGGTAGGGGTCTTAGAATTAAACTGGCTGCAAGTTGTTGAGCAGAATTAATAATATATGAATTAAATTAGTTTGCAATTTGTGAAGCATCATCACCACCATACCATTAACATTTATTTGAGATATACAATTTCCTGAAGTAGATTTGCGATTGGTAAATTTATAAATGTGTTTCCAAATGAGTGAACTATTTCCTCAAGAATCAACCAACATCTGCATGAAGTAGAAAGACTGGCACTTTCTCAAATCACTAACTACTTTATTTCTTAATCCTTTAAATATAAGAATATCTGTCTGTATCTTAGAATTTAAGGATATTTTCAGTGCCAAGTCCTGCTTTCTCATAAGTTGAATAATAACATTGTTTATCCAGGGCAAAAACATTTTTTTTCCGATTGTTTTTTAGAGTACAGGTATATTTCTGAATAGTTTTTGACAGAATCTCAATTATTTGATCACAGCACTGATCTACATTTTCAATTTGAATTACATCATTCCTTTTTAAGTTTTTTAATTCTTTTTCTAAGTGGGGAGGTTTGTGCTTTGGAATGGCCCTTTGTTCTTTTGTAACATTAGAAATAAAAAAGAAATCCGCTAACCGTTTCTTAGTCAGTTTTCGAGCAATCAGGGTCATATTGTGATCTGACAAACCTGCCACAAAGTTATGTTTTAATGACGCGTTCTGTTTTGTTTGTGATTATCAAATCTATTAAGGTTTGACTACTCCTAGTAATTCTGGTTGGATTGTTTATGAGTTGGCAAAGTTGAGTTGAGTTGTTTTGATACTATTTGTTTTAATTTATCTTTTTTACTTTTGTCCATCCAGTTGATAATAAAATCTCCCAATAAAATTGTTTCATTTTTTAGGTTAAATTGTGTCAGCATTTCATCAAAATCATGATAAAAACATGCGCCATGAGAGGGTGTATTATATAAAACTATAATGTTAAATTTTATTGTGGATGATAGAACAACATTTAAAACAAGAGATTCAATCCCGAATGTATCAGCTTCAATAATAGAACGTTTAAATCTCTCTCTGATATAAATGAGAACGCCACCTCTTTTTCCATTTTGACAAACTTTCCTGTGACATGTATAACCAGGATCATTGATCATGCTGATTGGAATATTATCATCTAACGAAGTTTCACTCATGGCTAAAAAATTCCATATTTGAGTTGCTCAGTAGCTGGTTAACTTCATTAATTTTTGACAAAAGACTTTGAATGTTAAGATGGCCTCCAAATATACCCTTTGGCTTGGCCATTGAGTCCCATTTCACAAAGGGTTGGTTGCTAATAGAATGAGGAATGGGATGACATTTTATAATCTGTAATAACCACTTGAACATTTAGGCTTTCAAAATCTGGACAAGGCTAATTGTGATTAGATTTTGCAAACAAAAGAGATGACTTGCATATGCATGCATATGTATGTGCTGAAGTATTTCAAAAATCATTTTTATATTACAAAATATATTAAAGAAAATAACTATATCCAACTCCTTGGAGTTTTCTTCCTCTGGGTAAAAGCACCATCATCACCTTTAAAATGTGCGACAATTATTTGCATCTTCATAATGGCAGATAATAATGCTTTAAAGAAATGGAGGCTACCTTGTGCTGTGCTTTGGACACTGGGTATGAAATGGTCTAAAAAGAGCTGTCAGACTCTGGAGTATTTAAACGTCTGATTATAAAACCGATGCCTTGTTAAAAATTATTGAAGACCAAAAGATTTATGGCTTCCCCCCATGTCAAGTGTAAAAACAACATTGTTGTTAACTTTACTGGACCTGGATTGCATATGGGTCTAGAAATTCAAGGCACATATGCCTCTGCCTTTTTGATTAACATAGCAGACAAATAATGAACAATATAAGTAAAAACACCCAGTCAATCTCCGTTATCACAGCTCCTCTATAGATCCGCTTTATTGGTCCTCAGTTAAAATGCATGAAATGCATCATGCTTTATATTGAAAGTCATATTCTATAAAAAATGAAAGACTACAATTACAACTTCACCCTGCCTTCTTGCATTCCCCAGCTAAAATGTTGTAAGAGCCATGAAAGTTATATTATGACTGGACACCGAAATACTTTTCACCTCCTGAATATTTGTGGAGAATATGCTGTGTATTAAAATGCCTGTGATATTATATTAAGCGATGCATAAAGCCGATATTTAAAGGTTACAATAACACATAATACCTTCAAATGAATTCAATTAATTTTTCAAAAAATAGTTTAGGTCGTTAATTCCTGATGTATTGCTTGTAGAGAATGTTTCGAAAAAAGTAAATTCACTGGGGAGAGATGCTAAAATCAAAAGATTTCAAGGACCTCCCACCGACAAGAGTATTTCCTTTGTCAGAGTAGCGCCTCACCATCTTCCGTCTCATTTTTTGATATTGGTTTGAGTGAACACATTTTTCTTATGGTTTAAAAAAATGTCATCTTGTTGGTTCTATATCGTAGTGCTCCCAAACCAGTATCTTGACCATGACATTTTTCAGGTGACCTCTTCCCGTTGTTTGAAAACTTTTTTATAACTTGATTTAAACTGCATTTAAACATAGCCTGCATCTATTCTTAAACTACATTTCTAAATGCCCTGCACTTAAACTTAAACTGCACTTATAATGTCCTTTATTTATTTATTTTTTAATGTGAAGCACATGAAGTGACTGGATTGGGCTTCCACATAATGCAGAGTGGCACTCAAGTGTTTTGCGTCAGTCCACCTCTTATGTTCGAAAGTTTGCTTGGACACATTAGAAATTATTTGTGGATGTTGGCCAATGAAAAGATTGTGGCCTTTTATGGAGGGGAGACTCTCGGAACAGCTAAAACTACTCGTTTAAGACAGATGTTGAACTGAGGGCTACAGACACTCCCAATGGAAGATTAATAATTTATATTACCTTTTAATTGAACCATGCAAAGTGACGATGTTGATTAAATATAAAGAGCAGGAAATAAGCAAAATATGACTGCTTTATGATGTAATGAATGCATTGAAAGTTGCAGCGACTGTGTGTTTAGCAGCTTCACTCAACATTCTGTGATGTAGGTCTTTGGAACATGGTCTCAGATGGAGCTTGGGGACGGCTTACAGTTATGTTTAAATGCTGAGCTGCTACACTGCATACATATTCATTGGATTCCTATGCAAAGAATAATGAGTTATCCACTTGTAAAGCTTTTGAAGAAAAGAGCAAACCCTTTGGGGCGAGATGACATAGGATGATGAGAGACCTTTTTTTCCATGGTCCTCACCACTGAACTGACTGTTCTACGTAGTGACGAAGAATGTTTGCATTGTCACCAATACAACAGAGATAGAGATCTAGCCAGTATGTCAGTTTAAGTGTGTATTTGGCAACATGTTAACATAGTATTACTCCTTCTTCGATGCCTTTTAAAGTATGTTCTAAAACTTTTTCACAGATTCTCGTCCCAAAACATCTGATTGGGCACAATCAGGACATAGATAGCGAACCTAGACTCCCTCCCTCAGTCATCTGGACAGTGGTTCTAAATACTTTGTATATCATCATAACAATTGCTTCACTCATTTCATATGATTTTTTTTTTGCACAAGCACACACACACACACACACACAATATACAATATTCTCAACGGTGTTTACTAAACATGTATATTTTAGGCAATGGCAGACTTCATGATTACGATTCTTCCAGAATTTCACAGTACCGCTATGGCATATTTTAACTAGTAATGAGCTGCCATGAACACTAACATGAAACTTGACACTGAGTAAAACAAACAGTGTTTCAGGGCATGAGTTGGAGAATCCCTCTTGAAGACAGCATGATTTACACGAAAGAGAAAAGAGCTGCAGCCTTAACCTTAACCTAAGTCGCCCTCCAACAAGTGTGACTTTTACAGTGCATCTTGCATTGTCTCATATACTGTACATGCTTTCTACCATATGCGTGTGCTGCAAATGTAATAAGATTGGATGCACACCACCACATACATGCAGCGCCACACACAACCATACCTATTGCCATGCATATTTCTAATACAAAAGTCAAGATCATGCTCATTGTAATGTCCCCACGCTGCTTGTGATCTGCAAATGTCTGTTGGTGCATAGAATAACAAACACAGACAATATTTATGGTCATTTCTGGAAACAAATGAAAACATTCCTGTGCCAAGATGCCGCAGACTGAAAGCTTAGACTGGTGTGTTCATGTGAGTGGGTGTTTTCTTTGTATCGCTGCTTGTATACAGATTACTTTCTACCTCTCCACAAACAGCCTCATTAAGGGAATGTGAGGTCACTTGAACAAAGTCACAGAACCTTAACCACCAACCCAAAAGGAATTGAAGATGAAAAAGAAGAGATTCAGAATCATCTTCTGAATATCTATATACCTATTTATATATACATTTATTCATTATCAATACCTTAAAACACATGCAGACACAGGGAGAAGCGCCAAACAGAAAGGCCCACTCTAGAATCGAACCAGGTACCTTCTTCCTGTGTGGTGAAAGTGCTGACTACTGCTCCACCGTGCTGCCTCTATACCGTACTAAATTTCTTTATTTATTTCATGAGTCAATTACCAAGAAATGACCGATAACATGCGAAATGTATTTTTCTTTTTGCTCAGTCTCCTTCCAGCTTGTATTCATGATAATCAGTAATGTTGTTGTCATTCAAATCAGTTCTTAAAGTTTTGTGTCAAATGGCAGTCTTTGTCAGACTTTTCTTCCATTCGCTGCTGCCATTGTCAAGGTTAGCCTGCAGATTTCTTTTCTTTTTTTTGTTATTCTTGAAAAATGTTAGATTATTCCTGCATTTCCTCCACCTCTGACAACCTCAGAAAGAGTTTGATATGAAAACTGGCAGAGAAACAGGAACCCTCAAGGCCATTGAGGCATTTTTGTAGACAGATTGCCTCTCCACTGCTGCCGAAGTTAAAACTTATTTGAAATCCTTTGATTCGAGGTACAGGACATTAAATTTGTTTCTCTGTTCCCTGCTCTCATAAAGGAAATCGAGAGTATCATGAGAATCATACGTCCAAATTAAGCCACACTCCCTTAGGACACCAAGTCTGTGACGATACAGAGTCCTGCCAACTTTAATTTGGTTGCATCTCTGGTCTTTCAAGTAAACATAAAGGGTGTTCATCTGGGTAGAACGAGAGGGATTTAGCTTAAATCACTCTCCTGCCCAGATGCTATGACATTAATTACTCTAATTGCCAATTAGTTCCCTCTGAGACATCCCGTGTCTCTTCTGGCACAAATGTATTCTATTGTCTGTGGCCCTCCCGACTTGGCACTGTCCGCATCCTACCTTTGGCTGTAAAATAATTAATTATAACACAGGTATTCTACTACTACTACCGAAAACAATGACAATGTAAATAAAAATAATATTAATGATTCACATATTTTTGACAAATCCACATAAGTGGTGAGTCTCCTTGTATCGATGAAAAAATGTATTAAGATTTGGAAAAATATTGATTCATCTTAGTTGTTCACCTCAAAACATTTAAATTCATTTGAAGGGTCTCATATCAACACAGTGCATGATGAGATGTACTTAAATGATCCCATCATTGGTAAATTGTTTAGCAATAGCAAGATGTACAAGGACAATACTATAACAAGAAAAACTATAATAAAAAAGGACTAGATAAATAAACCAATGAATAAAATACATTTTGAAGTGTAAAAGCATAAAGTATAATCTATGTGTCTTCATCCAGACCATTGCACCTCCTCATAGCTGAATTTCTTGTACCTGAGTTTTTTCTTCATGTCATCTTGCTTAACAGTAAGTGCCCATCTACCTTAAAAACATGCTTACAGCTAACATCTAGAAAATGTAATCTATCTCTCTGTCTCCCTCTCACCCTCTCTCTCTCTCTTTCTCTCTCTCTCTCTCTTTTCTATGTACATCAATATATACATGTGAACATATAATTTATTCATATATATTCAAGTTGCATGCCCTTCAATTAACTTGATGGGTACAGTCCTGTCCTCAGAAGACTGAGCAGTGTGTGTCATGGTTCCTTTAGTTGCGCACTCCATACTGATTTGAATTTTCCCCTCATGGTTCATGCAGCTTTGTACATTTTCATCAGGCTCGGATCTCTTGAAGGGCTGTAACAAGCGGCTGACACAGGAAGGAAAATAATTCATTGGGCGTTGATAAAAGCATCCTGGTTGGAGGTACACGTACAAAACACTCGTCTTACATTTATTGCCCCTTAAATCAGCATATATCTTCATATCCGGGGTGTAAGCCTTTTTAACCCCTTCAAAAATAAGCCAGCAGTTTCCAATAATTCTGTGATGATCCATCAATAATTGTGATCTTATTTGTCAGAATACTTGTTTTTGTTATACAAACACACAGTTATCTCTTTATCATGTTAGCTAATGATTAAAATCCCATGTTACCCATACAGATCACTGTAAATAGCACATGGCTATAGTGTCAAAATAAGATCATAAAATGTTTTTTGTAAGTGGTAATAATTGTTCATGGTATTTTGACATATTTCAATATCTAAGCAAACACATCACCAAGTTTTAAAAGCATTAATCAAGACTTGCTTAAAAGTGGATTTTGATTTTTATTAACAGACAACCTCTGGGACTTTATTTCTACTTGGGCGGTAGAAGGCGTTTTGTGTTCTGTTACCAACAACAATGAGTTGATGTTCTCATTTTAAGTTGATCAACCTGCTAGTTAAAATGAGTATCTTTACATTTTCCCCTTTGATGTATTCTTGTCAAATCCCAGTGTTTCAATAAAGAGATTTTTTATACTTTTTTTCTTTTTTTTACTGCAGGAGAAAACATCCTGCAAATGTGAGAAAATAGTATAAAATGTAATGCATGTTCTCTCTAAACCCTGTTAGGCTTTGCCTGGAAATGCCGATGAGACATTTTCCTTAGGGAGGAATCACTGCTGTTCCATTACAGTATGTTTTTCCTCTACCTAAATAAACTTCCTTGAAATCAGCCCCTTGAGAGTAATTCCACACCAATGAACACTTTGAGAGCAGAACTCACCAAGAATGGATTATCGGTCACCACCTTCCTTTCCTCTTTATTTACTGGCAGCTCACGAATTACTTAAGTTGCAAGCCTTGAACTGTTTTAAACAGCGTCAAGGAACATCAAACTGAATGTTTGACATAACAACTGATTTGAATCAGCTGAAGTCGCAAGCTGCCTCGATGCCAACTAATGCCCAGTCAGAAGTGATATTCAGAATGTGAGGGCAGCTGAATTCGTGAAACAAGCTTGTGATGCATTACCACAAATTCTTGATGGATAAAGAATGGATTGCAGTAAGTATAGTATTCTAGTATGTTGAATCACTGAGCTATATTTTGGCTATATAAATCACAAGAACATTGACTTGCTTGTCAAAATACATCGCAACAGTTACTTTTGTAAATTAGTTTGGTTGGAGATGATTGAGAGGCTCCTTAAGACAGATCTATTTTAATACCAGCAAGTGTCAAATTCCCAATGTTATATCTGTAATGAAAAAAATGCATTGCCACAGCCTATGGTGGTGTTCATTTTGCAATTTTGTGTGCCAGTGTTTGCTGGGGTCTACGATTTTTACCAGATGCTATAGAAGGAATAAAATGTTCTCTACACCCTGACATTTCTGTGGTGTTCAAGGGATCAATTCTCAAGTACAGGAAATTTAGATTTCAATATATATTGCAAAGGGCATGTGGGCTTGATATTTGCATCAAAATGCATGAATTTGCTTGTGGGGTTGATATGAAAAAGTTAGAAAATACTTTTGATCTGATCTTTTTGTTATGCTTTTGTTGATAACATAATTCAGTATATCTGGGCTCTGAAAATGAATTCTGCCTCTCAAACAGATCAAAATCTCAATAGAGTGTTGGATTTGATAGTTATATTGAATATTCCTTTGAAGTACAGCTTCCCAGAAATGGGCAAGCGAATCAAACGATAAGAAGAGATAACCCTTCTATAAATATGTGTTCAACTGGAGGCAAAAGCATCATGAAGATTTTCTGTAAGGTCTGGCTTCCCCTTATGAATTAGAATTCTTTATGGTGTCATGCCCCCCCCTAATCTCTGAGAGAATGGCAATTGCCATTCCTTAAAATATGGTCTGTCACTAGCATTAGTATAGATTTATTTCCTCAAAAATACAAATTTTAGCCAGAGTGAACTAGCTGGCAGCCTTTTTGAAACTTCATCATGGTAGAAGTGTATCAAATATCATTTGGGCAGCTTAGGGGGTTAGAGCGTGGTCAGATTTCGCAGGTGATGTGCTCTATGTATAACTGAATGTGACAATTAAAGTCTTTATTCTAATATCACATTATATCATATATCATATGATATACACATCATATTAATCAAGACTAGGAAAAACATCTTCCACACAGGAAGGTGAAGTATCAACAACTTTGATTTCAAAACTCAAACTCCAAAGTTCCAAATGACATGCAGGGCACTTATCTAGTTTGAGTGTTCATGCATTCAACCCAGGTTGAATTTTGACCAGAATTAACTGTAACCTGGAAGACTGAGAACCTCCATAGACAGTAAATGTAGCACTTTCACTGAAAACTGTGTAAAATTACTCTTTCATGCATTTCACTTAATGTAATTGTCTGCTGTAAATATGTCATTTAACTGAGGGGGGTGTATTGACTGTACATTCACAAATTCAATTTGATGGATAGCATCTTCAAATCTGAGAAAGGCAGACAAAACATGAGCCAGTACAGAACACATCTAGGCTGAATTTTGTTATTTTAATTTGTACAGACAAGGTCCAAGTTCGATATGCCGCCAACATGTCAATCTTACTGCAGCACACAAGTATAAGACATTGTGGAAAATAGAAATCTCTCTCTGTAGCATTTTGAGGATCTTGGCAACCTCTGAGTGTATATGTGTGTGTGTGCATGTAAGAGTGTGCACATGCCCAAGTGATGCTTTCCAGCACCCTAAGCTAATGTTTCTAGCCAGTCTTCAGAGCAGCCCCTAGCTGTTGAGTTCCCTTCAAGAAACTTGGATGCAAAATATATTTTTCTACCTGCAGTCTGTCCAAAAGCAGAATATTCAACAATAAATGAGTCACATACCTACTTCGCCTGCGGAGGTGATTTGTGAGGACCCCCCTGATGTTTTCTACACAGTGCTGACAAAATACAGGCCTGCTACAAATAGTTATATTAGAGGCTGATAGAGAACTTGGTAATAAAAGCACAAAAGAAAAAAAACAGCAAAGACGGACATTGGTTTAACAATGGCAGGAGCTGCATTCTGCCTAATTATTAACATTAGATAGAGTTATATAGATATAGATATATAGATATATAGATATATAGATATATAGATATATAGATATATAGATATATATATAGACAGAGATTTTATTTTATTTTTTTAAAAGAGATAAATGAACATAAATGTACATGTTAAGATCTGTATTAACATAAAATGTTACATTTGCATACAAACAATTCCATGTGATTTCCTAAAACAATTTATTTAAAATCAACCTTATCCACTGTCGTTTTGGTTAAGGCATAAATGGATTTTGCCAGTAGGCTGGACTGAAAGCATAGAAGCAACAAAAAGAGGCTGTCCACATAGCAATGGGGTTACAAACACACCATTCATGTCATC
Organism: Fistularia tabacaria; assembly: GCA_901007705.1. Lineage (NCBI taxonomy): Eukaryota > Metazoa > Chordata > Actinopteri > Syngnathiformes > Fistulariidae > Fistularia > Fistularia tabacaria. Next base: position 24,139 of record CAAKHD010003187.1, on the reverse strand, counting down.
ACAGCACTCCTCACATAAAGTGAGGTCCCTCATTTCTTTAGCTGATGTAGCCCAGAATGTTTTCATGTTGACTGTGCTTGTGATCACCCAGTTAACCAAGCATCCTATGGCAGCAGAGGAGAGCCCAGACAAATCACACAGCACACATCACATCCACCACTATCTGCAACCCATCCTCAGGAGGACAGTGCAAAATCTCTTTAACCTCCTCAAATGAGATTTGTCCATTTAAAGGACCAGATGTCTTCATTCTTTGTGCGGCCTCACTGCATCCAAGGCTGTAGACTCTACCTTTTCCCTGCATGTTGCTACTGCCTGTTTTTTGTATCATAGCAACTGACATCATACCAGATACATTTTCTACAATTCCAAACAGCTATAAAGTGCTCTCAGCGGAGAGTACCTAGCTTCAGAAAAAAGGAAAAACTCTTTGGTGAGAAATATCTTGGAAAACTCATCACTAACCCTGATAGAAATTTAAATAAATAAAACAAACAAACATTAATAAATAATGTAAAGGATACATTTTCGGGGAGAAAATATATTGACAAAAACTTAAGGTAGGTGCTCTGTTAGCATCAGATTGTCCAATCTAATTTAGGGTTTTGTTTTTTGTTGGGTTTTTTTCCCCTTTTTTTAGCTCTTGTTTTTTTGCTATCAAAATTATAACAACGCTAAAACAAAGACAACTTGATGAAGCTGTTGAGGTATATAAAGTTTCCTTTTCTCAGGGAGAGAGAAGGATCCCGTCTGTTGTCAGTTAACTATTTAACACTCCCTGTTAACTTTGGCATACAAATGTTTACTGAATGTACTTTGTCTATGTATTTGTGTATTTATGCATTTATTCAATTCAGCTGCAGCATAGTGTGTATACTGCACTTGTATTTTGCTTCATGGGGGATTTACAAAAAAATAAATGTGGACTGTGTTTGTGTATAAATAAATATACTATGTTGCTATGCATGTGTGTGTGTGTGTGTGTGTGTGTGTGTGTGTGTGTGTGTGTGTGTGTGTGTGTGTGTGTCTGTGCGCATATAAATATATAATCACAGACACCTTAAACATAGATTACAAAAAAATCTATCAGGTTACAGATAGGTAACCGTCCATTTTGGCTAATTTTTCATTAGCGCTGTAATTTCATGTGTCTATTACTTATCAGTGCCCGGTGGTGATAGCATAATTTGGATATGTTACAAAATACTGGATTCATCAAAAACAATATAGTTTTAGTGTGAAAATCATGTTTTCATTATAATAATTGATTATTAAAAATCTGGAATTAAATAATACTGAAGCATTAGAAAAACACAACGGTACTCTTGGTGTCCTACAAAAGCAAACCTGCTTGATAATATCTGCAGGGAGACAAAGCAGTGGCCCAGATCTACAGTCAAATTCAGACCACTTTGTGGTATTACACATCTTTTTAAAATTCGTTTCACAGCTTATCAGATGTTAATTATTTATTCACATAATTTTAAGCATCTAAAGAGGCAGCTTGTCGTGTTTGTAGTAAGCCCTGCCTATTTTTTTTCACATATTTTTTAGTGTTTTTTTTATTTCTTCGCCACTCGAGCTCATATAAAAGTGTCCCATTTTATGAAGTTATTGCTATAGATTTATAACAAAAAAAATCATGAAATAGTGCATGCACTTTGATAGATGGGTTATTATCATGAAATAGTGTGCATTTACGTATGTGTAAAATTTTAGTTTTCCGTTATTTATGAGGTTACAAATTTCTGTTACAATCATGGTACTAGTATGGTGAAGTTCTTTGAATAAATAATTTCTACTATGACACTTGCCTCAAACCATCAATTAGCACTTGATGCTCATTATACATAACACTCTACAGAAACACCAAAGGGCATAATATAGAAATTGTCCGAATCTGAGATTAAATAACTGAATTGTCTGTTTTGTACAATGAATGTCATGGACTATGTTTCCATTTCAGTTTAAACACTCCCAAAAAACTCCAGAATACAGATGATTAGTTTCCATGAAGTTTACTGGGAATCTTGTGAAAAGAGGTTGACTTAGCAAAGAGGGAGAGAGAATAGTAGGGCTGGTAACCATTACTGTACTCACACTATTGTAACTGATGGCCGCAAGTTGAATTGACCTCCTGTCTCCCAGCATTCACTGCTTCGATGTTGCTGTGGCAACAAATAAATGTCACATAGAACTGTGTTTCCTAAACCAAAACATTTTATAGGGGCATATCACTCCCCGCTTGGGGTCTTTAAAAAGCCCACAAGCCAACAGAATCAGTCTTTGGAGAAAGAATGGGGCATATGGGGTGAGAGAAAGTCTTTTTGGTTTTATCCTTGATGACTTCCACTTCAACTTTCCGGACCAATCCATCCTCTCCTGGAAAGGTTTTTGTGATGATGCCAGTAGGCCACTCATTTCTCTTTGACTGTCTTTCAGAAGAACTCCCCTTCTTCGAGGCTTGGCCATTTTCTTTGCCACTTGTGCCAAAGCTGCAGAGTTTTTTAGGTATTCACATCTCCAGATGCACCAAAACATATCTGCCATGCCTTGAACCTCCTTCCACTCTTTTCTTAAGAGATCTGCTTCATCATAGCTACCTGACAGGGGAGGAGGCGCAGAGCCTGTCTTGAGTGTCAGGGGCATCGCTGGGGTGAGGATGAAAGGTGATTCCAGATCATATGACACTCGGGTGAGCGGTCTAGCATTCATGATTGCAGCAATCTCGGCCATGAGTGTGATAAGAACCTCATGTGTCAGGTGAGACTTCCTCTGCTCGAGCAACATGCAATCAAAAGTACAGCTGGCAATGCCAATCATACGCCCACGTGCCTCCCGTATGAGATGCGTGGGGCAGGTTAAACACCCAGGTGCAGCTCTGTGTGCTCAGGTACTTCTCTACACTATTGAAGCCTGGATTAGTCTTGTACATCCCCAGCTCGCGAGAGGCGCCTATGAAATTAGTCCCGCAGTCGGAGCGTATCTGCGTTGCGGGACCCCTGACTGCAAAGAACCTTCTCAAGGCATTGATAAAACTGCGAGCACTCATTCTGGACACTCTTTAAAATGCACACTTTGGCTCTTAGTAGCTCTTCCTCTGTAGGACGAAAAATATGCCACCGCTGACATTCCGTCTGGATGGAGTGGATGAAGGAGCGAGCTATGTGGATCAGGAGTGCCATGGCTTTTACAAGAGTGCTGAACTTGGAGATGCGTTTAAAGCGTTGTGGGTGTACCACATCTCTGATAACATGTGTGAAGTTTGTCGTCACCTGGGGACGAACTTCAGAATCAATGTTGGGATCAATAAGATTGTAAGTCTCCTGAAGCTCAGATGGGTGCAAAGATGCATCACAGAGAAACGCTGGTCGTTTGAGCCATGCTGTGCTGCCAAGGAGATATATGCCACGGTCCTTGACCCAATGTCAGCCGGATTGAGGTGTGTTGGGACATACTTCCCCTGGCCGGGACAAGATGACTGGCGTGTTCGCTGGACTCTATTATTTAGATACACATAAAATCTCCTTGACTTGTTGTGGATATATCCCAGTACAACCTTGCTGTCCGTGTAATAGGTGATGTTGTTGAATGTTGTGCCCATCTCTGTGACAATCATCTCAGCAATCTCGACAGCAAGCACAGATGCACAGAGCTCAAGTCTTGGAATAGTTAGGCCAGGCTGGGTAGCCAACATAGCCTTCCTGAAAACACACCCAACCTCAGTCAGTTCTTGGTGGCTTGTCACTTTAATGTAAGCCGCGGCTGCAATCGCTTTGACTGATCATGCAAAGACACAAAGTTCTCTTCATAGCGCATCTGTGGTGGAGAGGGACATATAAGAACGTGGTATTTGGAGCCCCTTTAGGTCTTTGAGTGACTGTTTCCATCTGGTCCACTCAATCTCCATGTCTTTGGGGAGAGGCAAGTCCCAGTCCGCTGCTTGTGTGGTGAGATCCCTGAGTATCAGTCTTCCATGAACCGTAATGGGTGTGAGGAACCCGAGGGGGTCATAAAGGTGATTAACAATTGAGAGTACCCCTCTGTGGGGGAACGGCTTCTGGTCATCTTTGATCTGACACATGAAGGTGTCTTTGCGCATATTCCAGGACA
>CAAKHD010003187.1:0-20006 GCA_901007705.1 Fistularia tabacaria | reverse complement strand
ATCTGCAGGGAGACAAAGCAGTGGCCCAGATCTACAGTCAAATTCAGACCACTTTGTGGTATTACACATCTTTTTAAAATTCGTTTCACAGCTTATCAGATGTTAATTATTTATTCACATAATTTTAAGCATCTATAAAGGTCATAAAGGTGATTAACAATTGAGAGTACCCCTCTGTGGGGGAACGGCTTCTGGTCATCTTTGATCTGACACATGAAGGTGTCTTTGCGCATATTCCAGGACAATCCAATGTTACGTTGGATAGGCAGATTATCAAAAAAGAGATCTAGACTGATGAGATCCTTGGATCGATCTTCTGATGGGAATGCCTCGATCACTGTAGGTCTGATGGACGCAATATTGTGTAGCCTGAGGTTGGAAGCTGCAAGCATCTGCTGCACTCGCCTGAGGATGTTGATGGCTTCGATCTCAGTGCTGAAGGACTTTAAAGCATCGTCAACGTAGAAATCACGGTCGGTGAATCTTCTTGCATCGCTTCCATAGTCGGCCCCTGCTTCCTTAGCTGCCTGTTGCAGACAATAAACAGCAACGGCAGGTGAGGGACTTTTCCCAAAGAGGTGAACTCGCATGCTGTAGTCTACGATGTCAGAGGTGAGGGTTGTTGTTCCTATACCACAAGAAGCGCAGAAAGTCCCAGTGGTCCTCTTTCACAACAAAACAGTGGAACATGTGCTCGATGTCGGCGGTGATCGCCACTTGTTCCTTCCTGAACCACATGAGAACAACTAGTAGGCTGTCATTCAGGTCGGGCCCAGTGAGCAAAACATTTTTCTTTCTGGGATGATACACACCAAACAGCAGGTACCAGCATTCCTGTTCAGGTTGCATTTGTGGGGCAACTTCTGCATGTGTTTTCTTGAACATTTTGTCCATAAACTCTAGGAAGTAGGCTCTCATCTGCTGTAATTTACCCAGTGAACGCCAGAGTGAGAAGATGATCGAGAGCCTGTTTCCTGTTAGGCAGTCGCTGTCTCAGTGACCGAAAAAGTAAAGATGCAACCCAACTTTTGGAGTTGTCTTGGTGGAACTCTGCTTCCATTATCTGGAGAAACTCCAGATCTTCCATTGATGGAGTGAGTCTGGTCGCCAGGAGTAGGACAGTAAAGACAGTTTGTCCCAAATTGTCTCCTATGGATGTCATTCCATCGTGTATGGGGATTGAAGATGATGATAATGTTTAGGTGTTTGACTAAACACCTCTTTCACTCTTATCTGATTATCGCATGGCTGAAGATGGCTTACACAACCGTTCTCTAAGATGGCTGTCTTGTAACTCTTCACCTCCAGTAGTCTGACCGCCTCCAATACATACATCACCAACGACAACCCATCCTAGGTCAAGCCTTTGAGCAAACAGTGCATTTTCTGGGCCATTTATCTGCTCCCGAACCTTGTGCACCCGTAAGAAAGCTCTGCCCAGAAGGAGAAGTATCTTGGTGTTTGCATCGAGAGGTGGTATTTTGTCAGCAATGCTTTTCAGGTGATGATGATGGTAGGCTGCATCCAAGGTAGGAAGCTCAGCACAGACATTGGGAATTTGGTTGCGCTCCAGGAGTGTTGGCAGAGGAATGCTCACTTTCTTGTCTACTGGCTCCACAGTGTAACCACTGTCTCCCCTCCTCGCTGTCTCTGTACACCCTGCACAGGTCTTGACCATGGATGAGTAGGAGGAACCAGAGATTTTAAAGACATCGAAGAACTCTGTCCGTGCAAGGGATCAATAACTCTGCTCTTCCAGTATGGCTTACATCCTCTTAGACTCCTCTCTGTGTCCGTTTGGGAACACGATTACGAGACAAATCTTAGCACATGTTCTGGAGCTCAGACCATTCCAACCTAATTGTGTGCATGTCGACTTGATCTCCTGGTAGTCAACTTTGTTTTCCTCCCCGCTGTCCTCAGAGGCAGGAGGGGACGACTTAGATTCCCAGGTAGGGGAGTTAGGGTGAAGTGCTGTCACATGGGCAGTGCTCTCACACTCTGTACATTTTATCTCAGCAGTGCAGTTCATTGCAAGATGTTCTGTGGAGGAGCAACAGCTAAAGCATGTGTAGTGTTCTTCCAAGAGCTGTTTATGATCAACTATGCTCTATTCACGGAAGGCTCTGCATCTCCTCAGAGGGTGGGGCTTTTTGTGCAAGGGGCAAAGTTTATTTGGGTCAATGTGTTCTCTGCCTTCTTTAGGCTCAAACTTGGCTGTACCTGAGACTTGTGTCTTTTGTACGGATACAGTTGTCTTTGCGGGCCTCTCCCATTTGCCCTTTCTCTCTGGCAGAGCTTGCATGAAGAGGTTAAGTACTGAAGTACTGTTGTAGCAGTGCTTCACTTGACTGAGGAGCCTGAGGAGAGTGGTGAGGCATAATGGTAACAGAAGCAGCAGCTTGGGTCTGGCTTACAGTGAGTGGTTGGGATGATGAAGGGTTAACTTTGTTTGATTGAAGACGTGAAATATGAGGTGCTGGTCAAGCATTGTCGCTCGCCATTATAGCAGGTGAACCATTGCTGTGAAGGCAAACCTTAGCTGACACATAGGCAGCGGTGTGCTGGTCTTTTATTCATTGAAAGACTGGGTCTTTAGCCTTGTTGCGTACTTCAAAGCCCATATCTTGTAACCCAGCCATGAGAGAATTTGCCTCCACTATGGCAGCATCTTTTTGTTTTTCCTCATTTAATGCATCAAGGTTGGCTTGAATGCGTGCTTGCTCCACTTGAATATGTCCCTGTGCCACTTGAATATGTGTCTGCTCCACTTTTAGTTCCATTTCCTGTTTTGAATGTGACCCTCTAGCCTGCGCCACTTCAGCTTTTGCCTTTGCCATAGCGATAGCCATGCTAATCCTATAGCTGGATGATGCACCACATGAGCGACTGCTCGTTGAGCGTGCAGACACGGAGTGGTTATCTTCCACTTCTCTCTTTCTGTTGCTACGTTGTGACATTAATGAAACTCAGCGTGGTTTCAATATCAGAAGAGGAAAGCTAGCGTGAAGCTATCCAAAGCTGTTGTGTTAGCCGCTTATCTTTGATATTGAGTAGCTCCACAGAATGGCAATCCTTATCTCCCGTTAGCTGTATTGCCATCTTTTCACTGTCATGGGGTACGTTTCCATTACAGTTTAAACTCTCCCAAAAAACTCCAGAATACAGATGATTAGTTTCCATGAAGTTTACTGGGAATCTTGTGAAAAGACGTTGCTTTAGCAAAGAGAGAAAGAGTCTACCAATTGCAGAGCTGCTGACCGTTACTGTATTCACACTACTGTAACTGATGGCCATAAGTTGAATTTACCTCCTGTCTCCGGGCATTCACTGCTTCGATGTTGCTGTGGCAACAAATAAATATCGCATAGAACTGTGTTTTCTAAACACAAACATTTTGTAGGGGCAAAACAATGAACATTGATTAACTTTGGATAATTCTGACATGACACTACATACTACATACTATATTTACATAAGCGGTGTTCGTTGCAACGGAGAGGTCAGGAAGTCTGTGTTTGCAACTAAGATGGAAACTTTCTGACCTTTTGTTCCATCTTTAAAATGTAGCCATGGCATTAAACTGTCACATTCAAAGATCACACTTGACTTTGGGTCTGCTGCATCCTTTTCAGAGAAGAGGGCTTCAGACAGCACACACACATTTCATCATCCAACCCAATATAAGAAAGCTTGTCGTCTCAAATGATTTTAGTTTTAAATCCCTTTGATTCAGCCTCCCAGGGAATCAACCGATCTTTTTTTTTATTATTTATGTTCACCCATTTGTTGATCAAATGTATTTGTTCGGAGCTTTCATTTTCTATTATAAACGTGCTTTGGCTGTTGCCAAGTTGTCTAGTTCAATGATTAATTTCAAAATATAATTTTTGAACCAAATAGAAACAGTATTCTCCGTAAAGAACATTCAACAGTTTCTTGATAATGGACTACAAAAAACATTTCTCCCCCATCCACATTTACAGCACTTCATGCCACCCAATGTGGACCACACAGTAAAAAACATAATTTACTTGAGGTGAAAAAAAGCCCTAATGTATCTGCGATACCTTTGTCTTGCAAATACTTGTGAAGCGGAACACGTTCCACATAATTTAGTACTATTTGCCACAAAGCAAAGTTATCTGCTGTAAGTAATTAAAACATCACACAAAATCCCAGGGGAGCAGCTATGCTGTCACTGACATTAAGGAGATCTTATCTTGAGTTATCATAGCATAAATGTCGATTGCAAGATAATAATATTAATGAATCATAAATATCAAGTGAGTTTAGAGTCTAGATTTATTGGTTATATTTCATAACAATAGAAAATGTACAATTCCCACCAGTGTATGAATGCTTTACCCACTTTTGATAATAAAGTCTTTTTTGTTAGTTTGTTTTTGTTGCTTTTTGTGAGTCTTCATTGTAGCAATACTAATCCTAACTGCATTTAGGGTGTGCATGTCATGAAATATACAAAAATACACTGTGATTCTCCTACTGAAGCTGAATGTTTTGGTGTTTAAAGAGAAATTGGTGTGGGTGATAATATTATAAAAGCAAAGATTAGGGTAATATTAATGATGATAATAATGAAATAAAAAGCAATTGCTTTGCAAGCAACCCCACAAATAACAGTTTTCAAGGAGGTGATGTATCAGGAGTTCACCATTGGATCATGGAAGTATTATATTAGAGGAGCTTAACCCTCTGAAGAATCCTAATCCCCCCATCGAGGAGCACAGATATGTCTGCAGGATTTAGTGGCACAATCAGTAAGGTTTGAGTACATGAGAAGAATCAATGTTCAAAGCATGCCATTCACAAGTATTTAAATACAAAATAAACCTGACGCAGCATCACTGATCCTCATGACATTTGTTTTTTCTCAGTTTGTTTGTTCACAATATCCGTTGCAGTGGACCTATAGACTCTGCTGCCTCCTTTGTAATGTCTGGAGGGTAACAAACTGGATTTCTACTTGCCAAATGAACTTGTTTCTTCACTCCGAATAACTCTGATGTGTGAAGTGCAAGACGACACAACTTATACAGTTGTATCAAATAAGGAAAGGAGATTTTCAAATACAAATTGAGCATTTTTGTTTCATATAAAACAACATTGTATTTATTTTCAAGTTACGTGTATTTTCTTAGGCTCTGTCATCAACTGGCTCGGGAAACCAATCACCAAGCCACCATGCCCAAAATTTCTGTATGATACATGAAAACATGACTTGTGGTTAATTGACTATATATTTTTCAACTAACTGAATTGCATGCATGCTGTTATTTCATATTCATTATAACATAAGGTGAATCTGATTCCGCTCTGTTCCCTACTGTTCATTTGAAATAGCAATGAGAACATAGACATAGACACAGCTAATAATCACTCAACATTTGAATAATAGAATAAATCTCTCTGGTCATTTAAAACAGAAATTACCTTGTATTGAAAATAGGGGGTCTTCCTTTCCACATTGTCTTCCATCTCTTCACTGGCCACCATTAGGTGATGTCGTAGGTGCTGTTTCTGTGGCAGCAAAAAAATAAGAACACTTTTCTGATTTGGTGGCATTTGATTTTTGTCCTAGCATCCTCTATGCTTCCCTTGCATTTCTTGTACATTATTTCAACAGGACCGGATGACAGTTCTGTCTTCTGGTCCCGAATGGCTTAATGAATAAAAAAAATCAAGAATACCATCACAAACCAAAATTCTGTACTATTGAATAAAGTCAATACATTTTTTTTCTCGAAGTTCCATCATTGAGTGATAAGAAAGAGCTGAATGGCTGAACTGTAAAGATAATGATTGAAGATGCACAAACAATCCATGGATACATGATCATAAAAAAATAGTTTTGTTTGTTTTTGTTTTATTTTACTTTTTGGATTGACACAGTTGACCAGAAATAGTCTTTACATCACAAATCTGCTTTGAACGCTTGTCTGATTCAAGCTGGCAGCCTGAACTTGGTTCTCAGCCGATGCAGGCAAAACCAGAGATGAATCAACTTCTTGTTGTCAAAGTGAAGTGGGCCTCTGTGTCTGAGACAGATTTATAGCTTGTTGTGTAATTGCTTTCATCTCAATCATCTCTGATGTGGCATTTCAAAGGTTCCAAAAGTGTACCATCTCAATTGTTGTCAAAGACACCTGTGACTCACAGTGGAACCCTAAACACATCCAGCTGCTGTAAAGCAGAGTGAAATTTTAACAGTTATGTCTCAAGAGACAGGTGGAAGTCAGGCCTCAGAAACCAGCATAGACAAACACTCAAAAAATGCCAATGTGTATTTCCACCAACAGATTTAAACTTCCCTTCTAAAATATATTGCATATTTCAAAATGAATAAAAAAGGCAAAATGTAGATGGTTAGCCAGAAGGTCTCTTGTGCGTCAAAACTGTAAGTATCTAAATGACTGCTTTACCCACTTTTTCAGTAAACGCACAAGGCAGCTGGACTGTAAATTGTCAGACTTCTACTTTTCATTTTTTCTCTTCACCACAGTGAATTAACCTCCTCCATTTAAACCCTAGTATCTGTAACCTCTTCTCTCATACCAACTGACCTCATGTCCTCTTTCACTGCATCCATAAATCTTCTCTTTGGTCTTCTTTGAGACCTCCTGCCTGGCAGTTCCAACTCCAGCATCCTCCTGCTAATATATTCACTATCCCTATCCCTCCTCTGTACATGAAACAGTTGCAGTCCCCCTGATTGACTCATTCCTGATCTTATCCATCCTCTTCACTCTCAAAATGAACCTCAACATTTTTATCTCTGCTACCTCCAGCTCTGCTCTCCGAATCACACAGCATCACTAGTCTCACAACTGTCTTTTACAGCATTCCTTTCATTCTGGCTGTTCTTCGTCTATCGTATGATACCCCCAAAACTTTTCTCCGCCCATTCCAACCCATTGAATCTCATACATGTCCTGCACCAGTCATATTACTCTGCCACTCCAGACTTCCTCATACAACACCATAATTCTCACCATAATTCATCTCTTGGCAGCATGTCATATGCTTTTTCTACAAAGGAACAATGCAGCTCCTTCTGGACTTCTCTATGCTCCTCCACCAGCATTCTCAAAGCAAATACTGCATCTGTAGTACTCCTTTTAGGCATGAAACTTCCGCTTTCAGTATAGTTTCCACTAATCTTTTCAAAAATGTAATTGTGTGGCTCATCCCCTTTATCCCTCTATAGTTACTGCAATTCTTCACAGCTCCATTATTCTTAAAAATGGGCACCATCACATTTCTTCACCATTCCACAGCACTTCTCACTCCCTTAGATCCTGTTGAATAATGTAACCAAAACTCTACCACTGTCTCTCCTCGACTGCTCTGCATTTGTCCTCTACATATTTCTTGTCACCAGATTCATCCTAATAAAACATCCTACCGATGCTGTCTGGCCACACTCTCACCTACCACCACTTTGCAGTCACTTATCTTCTTCAGATTACATCGTCTATACAGAATGTAGTCTACCTGCCTGCTCCAAGCTCCACTCTTATAAGTTAACCTATGTTCCTTACTTTTCTAGGAAAAAGTATTCACTGGAGCCATTTCCATCATTTTGCAAAGTCTAGCGCCATCTGTCCTTCTGTGTTTCTGTCCTGAATACTTAACCTGCCCATTGTTTATTGTCAAAGTGCAGGTATCTTTAGCTGTGCTGCATCCTAAATGATTCAAAATTGGCTTTTGAAGGGAGTGTCTTTGCATTTCTATTTGTCCAGCCTTGAACCACCATTAAAGGCTTCACTTACAGTAGTTCCTGTGACTCTGGCCGCCAGAGTTTGCCAGTCACAGACTGTTTCATTCAAACTCTTGGATGTTAGCAGGATTTATCATATCATGCATTAGAAATGAACCCGGTGTCTAAAGGCAAGACACAACAGTCCTGCTAAAATAAAGGTTTGGTATTAACCGTTCAGTCCATTATAACCTTGTCTGCACTGAAAGAGGTTCAGTCAATGACCCAACCTGGGGGGACTTCTGACAACAGAGGTGGATGTAGTGAAATGACAAATTTTCAATGGGAGCGACTGCAACACTGTTGAGAGACAGGTTTCTCTCCTGCTTGAACCCTAAGAGAGGTGGCCTTAGACAAAGACTACATCCACGTATCTTTTTTTTTTTTTTTTTTATCATCCTGCCAGTTTGTTTTATCGAAGATACAAATGCTGATTATTTGTTAATGGAACAAAATTTAGGACTAATAGTAAGTTGCAGGAAATGCAAATAAATGGCATTTACAACATGTTTTGTTATTGTCAAGATATCCCATTCTAAGAGGAGTCAGAGTTTGATTTTGCCTATTGAGGTTTACTCTCACCTTTAATTGTATACCTGCTTTGCCATCATAGGCAAGCTAAGTTGTGTGTTTATTACTAATTATGTATCTTGCTTTGAGCAACAACTTCTCCATCACCTATGAATTCAATACAAAACGGTGAAAGACTACATTATCGCTCACATCATTTCCTGAAGGTATGAGAATCGGAATCTACATGCTGTGCGTCTCTGTACAAATAACATACCTATAAAGAAATATGGAAGTAAATCTGTTTTAAATCTGTTTTTTTTTCAAATAACATAAAATGAAATAAAATAGAATAGAATAAAATAAAATAATATTGCAATGTATGTATATCAGGCTTATCGTACTCATTTAAAATTTACTTTAATAGCAGCAGTTAATTATTGTAGCAATTCATGGTGGAGCTAGCTTTTAACTTCATGGTGTGGATGATACATTTTTTGGTTTCATTTTGAATTGTTTTTTTTTTTCCCTGGAGGCTCTACTAGATAGATTGGGAAAGGGTGAAAAAAAAATCATGTTTTTGTTTTTTTGACTGCAATTTTGAGTAATTGGATACTTAGACCATTTTAGACCTTCCACAGTTATGAAAAAATAAATATATCTGCAATGTACATATTTTCAGCTGAACAACATATAAATCCAAATACTAATCTGTGTTATCCCAGGTCTCCTGATATTTTTTTTATCAACAGCTCTCTATTTTCAAAGGAAATTTGTAAAGAGAATATTTTTGCATTATGACTTAAAACATGACCTGGAAATTCTCAGCAATGTCCTCTTCACCAAAGGTTTGGTGAAAAAAAAAAATTAAGGGATCTATGTGTGTACCAGCAACAGCCTGTTTAGATAGAAATGGGCTGTTATACATCTTCTTGTATGATTCTCATTCTACAGATCCATCTAGGTCTTGCAGTATAAATTCTAAAGTCACCATGCAAATTTAGAATATAAGCAGCTATAGCATTCTATGGTTAAGGCATCAATAAACAATATAGTTGTTACTCTACTTGGTACAGTAAATTTGAACAGTGAAGAGTCACTTTACTTGAACTACCTATCAGGGTTCTGTATACAAGGTCAAAGCAGTTTTTAAGCCAGTCTGTTCATGAAGGAAGACTGCTTTAATCCTCTTGTCCTGGCCATGACACTCAAAGCCACCTTTGAAAACGATGTCTGACATCAAATTGCTCTTCAGACTCCAAACCATAGCTGCTTTCTGTGCCGAAGTGTGTCTCCATGTTCACTGTTTCAAAGCATGTTCACATGAGGATGGGTTAGAAAGACAAAGTCAAAATTATATGCAAGCATATAGCTTCTGGAATTAGAATTCATGTTATTTCATACACTTTTGTTTGGTCTGTGTGTGTGGGGGGAGGGTGGTTCTCAATCCAATCTTCACCTGTCACTATGTGGAGAAAAGAAAAAAATCAGCTGATGCTTCTGGATTTCTGGACTCTCTTCAGCCCTGACTCTGTTCACTGATATATGATTTTTAGAAACCATTAATTGATTCAGCATAATAAAAGATAAGAATGTCAGGGCAATACTATATTTTCCCAGAAATTCAACTGTGTGTGTGTGTGTGTGTGTGTGTGTGTGTGTGTGTGTGTGTGTGTGTGTGTGTGTGTGTGTGTGTGTGTGTGTGTGTGTGTGTGTGGCATGTATCATCATACTGTCCCCATGTATTTTGGGACTGGAGGCTTGGCAAGATAAACCTAGCTAGCCCATGAGATTAACTCCATTGCTATTGAGCTGAACATGGAAGTTTCTTTGACCCTGACACATGAACTCCCACTGTGCCTCAACCTCCTCTCTCCGGTGATGACATAAATACAATTACTTTAGTGTGCACTTCGAGGCACCAGCTGCTATTGGCAGATTAGGGATTTTAAAGGTAGACCTTGGATCTACTTCATAGGACAAACACCAATATTAAGCGATTATTCTACAAGTATAAGCAAGTGTCAGCAGCCATTGTGCAAATCTAAAAGCCAGCCGGCTTGTCAAACATTGTATAAACTGTAACCTGTCCACTTTTGATCACAATATGTGTTTCATGTTTCAGCTTTGTTACATTTCTATTTTCAGTATTTGAGTCCAACATAATAGTTTTCTTGTACTCATCACAAAATTGCTCTAGGTTTGATTGGATGACATGGGCCTTTCACACTTTCTTTTATTCATACCGTCCAAAAGTATGCAATAGGTAAGCTGAAAACTTCTAACTATATGCAGAAGTAAGAGTATAGGCGTGAGAGTCAATTGAGATAGTCACAAGTCTGTCTATGGCCCAGCAACTGACAGGGGACTGATCCAGGGTGTCACCCGGAATTGGCTCCACTCAACCATAAACTTGAGTTCAGAAAAAGCAGTGTAGATAATAGATGGATGGAATTCTATTTAGCGGTCCCAATTCTAAGATGTATTAATTTTAGAAATAGAAGATGTTTTCAGAATAAATTTGCCTTATTATAGGATATTTAATACAAATGTATGAATTGTTTGGATACTCACTTTTAAACAAATATCCCATAGCGGGTATTAGGGTCAGTGCAGCCCTTTCTTGAGGAAATTACTGATATCAAAAACCAAAAACTCTCAACATTCCATTTATATTAAGTCGTCTTCATAAGTGACATCCATTCGGACTAGAAATGAAATGTCCTTAAGGACCAAGACAAAGATTTGACAATAATATATTATGACTGGATGACTGAGAACCTTCGCTGACGCATTCTATTTATGTTCCAACTTTCACATTGAATCACAAGCTCAAGGCAGCAACCTAAAGAATGTGGCTTTGGTGAAAAGCTAAGAGGCATAATTTTTGCTTTTGTGTTAAGATTCAGAGTAAGAAAATTTGCAATCTGCTATGAACAAATTTGAGATAGAGGGTAAGACCCATTCAGATTGGACACTGAGGGCAATATATGACATGTTCATGTGTGTTGTCATCAAATCAGACCGTCAGCGACAAAAGTGAACTTGTCCTACAATATTTACTTATTTTTTAATTCATGTTTTTCATGGCAGTTTAATTAATTATCACAAAGCACTTCTTTTTTAGCTGATGTGCTTGGTTGATTGCAGAAAGAGCAAGAGAGAGGGCTACAGGGATAGCTGGAAAAAATCTGAAAGAAATTCTGCCAACACCCGAATTTCCCCTATGGGGATCAATAAAGTATTATCTTATCTTATCTAAAACTAAATATGTTCGATTGTGTTACCACAGTGTATCTATAGATTATTTCCACACTTAATCTTTTGACTTCAAAGTTTAAATCAGTCAATGTGTCACCATCAGACTTCAGAAGGTTGCTTAAACATTCTGCTCACTCATCATGGTAATCACTTGCCAGGGGGAAGGATGTCGCTCTCCGCTAACTTGAAAACACTTCAGTCCTCATGCACATTGGTGTCATGGACTCCACTCCTTCAAGGCTGATTTTGGTGAAAGTGGTGATACCAGATGAATACAACTGCAGGTTCTCAGGTCACAAAGGTAAATGTCGCCCATAACAGTATGCACCACACTAGGATGAATATTCTTAAAGCAAGATAAAGGCACCTTAACTGTTCTCTAAAAAAACACACCCTAACTCATGTACAAGGTACATGTTGTAATACCTAGATCTTGTGGACTTACTCAGCTAAAGAGGTGATCAATAACACCTGGAAGTACGATGCATTAACCTTACTGTTGCATGTAAGTAACTGCATCCTAATGTAGGACGCAACCCCTAAAAAGTTACTCTTTGCGGAAACGATAAATAAAGCATATCAGCTGTGTATGCAATAAGGGTTACATGGATAAAATGTTGTTTTCAGTAATAATGCGTTTTAGACAGAAAAGGTTTTTGCAATAAAAAAAATATATATATGTATAACATTTCCACCAATGCCCAATGGTTGCAGCCAGGGTTTGCCTTCAGTATTTATGTTTTAAAGAGCTTAAGAAATCTAATTTTCAGCACTTTTTTGCTATGAATTAGGGTTACATGGCTGAGGAGTGGATGTACAAAGAAGGACACTGGTTTGATCTTCTGGCTCCTCCTGAGACAGTGGCATGAAGCTGAATTTGTAATTAGTCTTGATTAGCATGTTGTAATGCAGCCTCAGGCTGGCACAAGCAAGTGTCTCAGTCACAAGCCCGGATAAATGCAGAGGGTTGCATCAGGAAGGGCATGTGGCATAAAACTAATGCCAAAACAAAATATGCGAATCAAACCTACAAACCTACTGGCCGGAATGTCTGCCCACGTTGGGGGGGAGAAGGCTTTTCTGTGACCCAGAGTCTACCAGGAATCGCAGTCCATACCTCGAGTCTCTGATGTACAACAGCTGGGTGGAAGAAGCCGTGGAAGAAGCAGAGGTCAGCCTACGCCTCTCTGGGGTGGCAGCCTTATCAGATCTATCCAAGACCCCTGGCGCCATTGTTGGGGGTCTGGCACCCCTCTCCGGACTGTGAACTGTTCGGTCGCCCTCAGGAAACGGTCGGCTTCCTCCGCCAAACCCCGATAGTCACCAGTAGCCAGACAGTGGGAGTTTGCCAGGATTGCACGTGCTGCAGACAGGAGTTGACGCAGAAAAATGTGCAAAAATAGGAAACCGCCCTTCATGGGCTCCCAACAGCACCAGCATGCTCTCCATCAGGTCCACAGCCGACTCGTTACCTAAACCGGAAAGCGAAAGCAGCCTGTCCATGTGCGCAGCGGAAAGGCTGTAACTCCGGACCAGTAGACTTTTGAGCGCGTCGTATCTATCTGTCAGCGGGGGGTTGCGCAACAGCTCCATGGCTGTATCGAGTGTCGGTCCAGTGCCGTGACCACTAAAAAGTACCTTGCGTCATCTACAAAAATTCCCTGGAGTTAGAAAAGCGCCTCTACATGCTGAAACCAGGCATCGGGGTCACTCTGCCAGAACCCGGAAGCCAGACGGTCACGGTGGGCGCGAATGGCCGAGTTGGAAACACACACCTCTCAGACTTGGCACTGCCATCTGGCGTCCGGCCAACTTGCTTGGTCTGCCCGCACCAGTTCGCGCCCCCATTGTAGTGCCGGCAGGGCAAGCACCGATATCTGACGATGACGTCCCGCAGGTACTTCGTGCGTTTGCTGGGTTCCTGGGGCCGAGCGAGTAGCGGACCAACTTCAGATATCTCATAGGACTCATCACATCGGGGTCACCAAATGTGGCGCTCAGCAAGGAATAAACGATGACGAAGCCTTGGAGTCTTGAATGCAAAGATTGAGTTTATTAACGAGCACCACCATACTACTAACCAACCCCGGAACACTTCCGGGACGCACATATATAAGCGCAGGTCTAAGCCACACCCCCAGCACCTAGTCCCGTGGGGTGCGGAAATGTGTCAGCAGGCACGGGAATGCTGCTGATGTAGGCTCAAGCAGTACTACAATCTGTCTTTGATGGATCACCCAAGGTAAACAGGTCCCAGGTGAGGGGCTGGACAAAGCACAGCTCAGGAGACTCTCAAGATGAAAAAAAACTTACAACCTAGCTTTCCCCTGCCTGGACACGGGTCATCGGGCCCCCCCCCCACGGAGCCAGGCCTGGGGTTGGGGCTCGATGGTGAGAGATTCCGACTAGATATAGTTGGACTCACCTCGACGAACAGTGTGGGGTCTGGAACCACGCCTCTCTAGAAGGGCTGGACTCTTTTCTACTCTAGAGTTGCTCCCAGCAAGAAACACTGGGCAGGAGTGGCCATATTGATTGCACCCTGCCCCTGCCCCTGCACTTTGGGGTTCAACCCGGTCGACGAGAGGGTAGCCTCCCTCCACCCTCAGGTGGGGGGACAGGTTCTGACTGTTGTTTGTGGCTATGCACCCAACAGCAGGACAGTTTACCCACCCTTCTTGGGGTCCTTAGAGGGGCTGCTAGATAGTGCTCTTTCTAGGGACTCCCTCATTCTACTGGGAGACTTTAACGCTCACATGGGCAACGATGATATGATTTGGAGGGCATGATTGGGAGGCGCGGCCCCTCTGATCTGAACCCAAGTGGTGTTTTGTCATTGGACATCTGTGCTTGTTACGGATTGTCCATAAAACAAACACCATGTTCAGGCATAAAGGTGTCCATATGTGCACTTGGCACCAACTCACCTTATGCTACAGTTCTTTGACCAACCTTGTGGTCATATCGTTGGACTTGCAGCCGCATGTCCTGGACACTTGGGTGAAGAGGGGCGAAGCTGTCAACTGATCACCACCTGGTGGTGAGTTGGCTCTGATGGTGGGGGAGGATGCTGGTCAGACCTGGCAGACCCAAACGTAATGTGAGGGTCTGCTGGGAACGTCTGCCAGACTCCCCTGTCAGAAGGAGCTTCAACACCCACCTCCGGCAGAGCTATAACCGCGTCCAGAAGGGGCGGGGTATATTGAATCCAAATGGGCCATGTTCCGCGCTTCCATTGTAGAGGCGGCAGATCAGAGTTGCGGCCGTTATGCGGTCCGTGCCAACGGAGCGGCAACCCTTGAAACCGGTGGTGGACCCCAGCAGTGAGGGATGCTGTCAAACTGAAGAAGGAGTCCTATCGGGCCTTTTTGAGGAGAAGCAGTGCTCTGTCAACACTGTGTACAGTGGGAGCTGGGTGCTGCTGACCTCAACGTGGGACGTTGTAGATTGGTGGTAGGAATACTTCTCAGACCTCCTCAGTCCTGTCGAAACGCCTTCCAATGAGGAGGCAGATTCAGGGGACCCTGGGGGATCTGCATATCTCCAGGGCTGAAGTTGCGGAAGTAGTCCAACAGCTCTTCAGTAGCGGGGCCCCGGGGCTGGATGAGGTCCGCCCTAAGTTCCTCAAGGCTATGGATGCTGCAGGGCTGTCCTGGCTGACATGCCTCTGCAGCAATGTGTGGACATAGGGGACAGTGCTGCTGGTCTGGCAGACCATGGTGGTGATTCCCCTTTTTAAAAAGGGGGATTGGAGAGTAATACTAAGTGTCCAGGAGACTAGCTACAAAGGAATCGCTTCAGCATACCAAGACTCAAGAGTTCAAGAATACAAAGACCAAGAATTCCATGCACCCAACTTTGTGGGAACAGTTTTGAGCTGGCCCCTTCCTTTTACAACATGACTGTGCACCAGTGCACAAAGCAAGGTCCATAAAGACACGGATGACAGAGTCGGGTGTGGATGAACTTGACTGGCCTGCACAGAGTCCTGACCTCAACCTGATAGAACACCTTTGGGTTGAATTAGAGCAGAGACTGAGAGCCAGGCATTCTTGTCTAACATTAGTGTGTGACCTCACAACTGTGCTCCTGGAAAAATGGTCCATAATTCCCATAAACACACTCCTGAACCTTGTGGACAGCCGTCCCAGAAGAGTTGAAGCTGTTATATTTGTAAAGAGTGGACCAACGTCATATTGAACCCTATGGATTAGGAATGGGATGTCACTTAAGTTCATATGCGAGTCAAGGTAGGTGAGCGAATACTTTTGGCCATTTAGTGTATCTATTTAATTAGACTAATTATAAATACTAACACTCTGTACAGCATAAAATATGTTACAGATTCGAATTAGCTGCTGCACTGATAGGTGATTTTAAAAATCAGATAACAAGCTTAGCAACTGCAGACACAAATTCTCATATTAAAGCAAAGAAAGGTGAAAAGTATTTTGCACGGTAAATGGGTATTCACACAAACACAAACAAAAAAATACACACACGTACTCACAAGCATGAACAAACACAGCTCGCAAAGACCTTTCAGACTGATTTGCTTGTATTGAAGTAATCCAACTTGAGTCATTGATTAATACTAAGATGTTGCTTCAAGCAAAATACTTCTAATACTGCAACACAGATTTAAGTGGACACTACTATATCATTTGAGATGGACAGAATTTTTTTATATGCCTGCTGTTTAAAACTTCAATAGTTTTAATAGAAAAGGAAACATCAACAGGGCTGTTCCAGTTCAGAGAAATCCATGTTGCAATGCAGGTTTAGCATTTTTTTAAGATTGATTCATTTATTCTAATTTTGGCATTATTTTTTAATTGCATATTTTGAAATACATCATATCCTTTGTCTCGTGAATGTTGTTTTCAAAGGCAGTGATACTTTTAAGAGTAAAAGTAGTTTTTACTTTTAATATTCAGAGGCATTTATCCATCCATCTTTCTCATGAGTTGGTGTAAGGTAGTAGACTGCCAGTGTAGTAATTTCAACCAAAATCATATTTAATCTTTTCAAGTTATGACAATTTATTGACTACTTTATTGTTTATGAAATTAATATGTTCTCAGACAGCTATATTAAATAAGAATGACCCTAATGTTTTCAAAACCACATTGCATTATGAAGGCACATCTCTTAAATTAATGCCATAATCTTGAAATTCAATACTAAATACATTTAAAAAGATTCTAAATGTCATCATACCAAGTAAAATTTAGTTTTGTACGAAGAAACACTTTCCCACAGTGACAAAAAAGTTGCAGTAAAAAATACAAAAAATGTAAAATTCTAGACTTGAACATTTTTTTTTGATTTGCTGAACCCCATGGCCAATTCATGTAAATGATTTACATTTTGCATTATGTCTCTGGTGCTTCCTTGCAATTCAAACATACTGTGTAACAATAGTACATACTGTGGTGTTATAAGGTATTAATCGTGCTATGCATTGATGTGGCCTTAAACTGTACCTGAAAAAAATCAGAGGCTCATTTTAGATAACTTGAGCAAACTCCATAGTTCCACATGAACCTGTTTAGCCATCAAATATGCTAATTTAATTATAACTGCTGCAAGCTGTTCAGCACAATTTGTCTTTGATATATTTATCTGTACACAAAATGCTTTTTTTTCATCCACTTTTTCTTTTTTTTCACACCTTTAAATGGTTCCTGCATAACACTGCATTGCACACACTGCACAATGAGTTGTGCAAGTTTGCAGGGGATTATATAATGAAACTATAAAGAATTGATCTAATGTCATAATTTCTTCTCAGTTCTCTGTATGGTTCATCACAATATGTGCTTGGTATTTCACATGATAATTAAACAGTGCATAACTGTTACTAAGTAAGGAGAGTGCTTACTTCTCAACAGAAGAAGAGGAAAGGCTTGAAATAAATTTTGGGCTTTCATAAGGTTTCCATTTCTTTCATTGATGAAACAAGAGAGCATGCTTGGAGTTGATCCACCTGGAGTGATATGGGAGAGGTGGAGGAGTAAGTCAGCAGAAATTAATTTCATGAGGTGGCCGCATCTTCCCCGATCAATTGATCATTTGCCAGTGACAAATGGAAAAGTAAGCAAACCCAGGGAGTCAAACTCTGTTAAAGTTGCTGTCACCAGACCACATCAGGCAGAAAGGTAACTGTCTCACTAATTGCTCACTCAAAACATCTCTTGTAATGGTTGAATTCTGAGCAATAATTTACGAGATACAAAGTGATGTTTGGTGTTTCATGGCCTCTTAACAACTTGTTACAGACAATTGTAGGCTGTATCCATATGCCTCCACAATGAATTCACAGCAACATTTATTAAGTCATCTATCCCTCCATCCATCCATCCATCCATCCATCTTCCTCCGCTCATCCGTGGTCGGGTCTTAGGGCAGCAGCTGGAGCAGGGAGGCCCAGACTTCCCTCTTCCCAGCTACATGGTCCAGCTCTTCTGGGGGGACTCCAAGGCGCTCCCATGTCAGCCAGGACACATAGTCTCTCCAGCGTGTCCTGGGACTTCCCCATGGCCACCTCCCAAATAGAAATGTTCGGAATACCTCCCCCGGGAAACGTCCAGGAGACATCCTTACCAGATGCCTAAGCCATCTCATCTGACTCGTCTCTATGCGGAGGAGCAGCGTTTCTGCTCCGAGTTCCTCCCGGATCACCGACCTTCTCATCCAATCTGCAAAGGAGAGTCTGGCCACCCTGCGGAGAAAACTCATTTCGGCCACCTTTATCCACAATCTCGTTCTTTCGGTCACTACCCACAGCTCGTGACCATAGGTGAGGGTAGAAGATTAGTAGTAGATTGACTGGTAAATTGAGAGCATCGCCTTCAGCTTGGTATGCTCCCTCTTCACCATGGCAGACTGATACAGAGTCTGCATCAATGCAGAAGCTGCACCGATCCGCCTGTCGATCTCTCGCTCCATCTTTCACTCACTCTTGAACAAGACCCCAAGATACTTGAACTTCTCCGCTTGGGACAGGACCTCTTCCCCGACCTGGAGTGGGCACTCCACCCGTTTCCGGTCGAGCACCATAAACTCCTGTGTTGGCTCCTCTGATCCTCATCCCAGCCGCATCACACTCAGCTACGAACCGCTCCCGTGAGAGCTGGATATCATGGCCTGACGGAGCCAACAGGACCCCGTCATCTGCAAAAAGCAGAGACTTGATCCTGTGGCCCCCAAACCAGATTCCCTCGACACCCTGGCTGCGCTTAGAAATTCTGTCCATAAAAATTATGAAAAGAATCGGTGAAAAAGGGCAGAGTCCAACTCTCACCGGAAACAGGTCCGACTGACGACCGGCAATGTGGACGAAGCTCCGACCCTGGGCATACAGGGACCGAACAGCCCGTATAACGGGGGTCGGTACCTCATATTCCCGGAGCAACCCCCACACGACTGCCCGCAGGACATGGTCGAACGCCTTCTCCAAGTCCACAAAACACATGTAGACATGTAAACTGGTTAGGCAAACTCCCATGCCCCCTCGAGAACCCTGCTAAGGTTTTGAGCTGGTCCCCTGTTCCACAACCAGGACAAAAACCACACTGCTCCTCCTAGATCCGAGATTCAATGACCCGGCGGATCATGCTTTCCACAACGTGAGTAGACCTTGCCGGGGAGGCTGAGGAGTGTGATCCCCTGATAGCTGAGGCCCACCCTTTTTAAAAAGGGGGAATACCACCTCAGTCTGCCAGTCCAGCAGTACTGTCCCTGACATCTACGCAATGCTGCAGAGGTGTGTCAGCCAGGACAACCCTGCAGCATCCAGAGCCTTGAGGAACCCAGGGCGGACCTCATGCAGCCCTGGGGCCATGGTACTGAAGAGCTTTTTGACTACTTCCGCAACTTCAGCCCTGGATATAGGCGGACCCCCCACGGTCCCCTGGCTCTGCTTTCTCATTGGAAGGCGTTTTGACAGGACTGATGAGGCCTGAGAAGTCTCCCTGCTACCAATCTACAACGTCCCACGTTGAGGTCAGCAGCGCCCAGCTCCCACTGTACACAGTGTTGACAGAGCACTGCTTCCCCTCAAAAAGGCCCGATAGGACTCCTTCTTCAGTTTGACAGCATCCCTCACTGCTGGGGTCCAGCAGCGGTTTCGAGGGTTGCCGCTCCGATAGGCGCCGACCGCCTAACAGCCGCAACTCTGATCTACCGCCTCTACAATGGAAGCGCGGAACATAGCCCATTCGGATTCAATATCCCCTGCCTCCCTCTGGACATGGTTGTTGCTCTGCCGGAGGTGGGTGTTGAAGCTCCTTCTGACAGGGGACTCTGGCAGACGTTCCCAGCAGACCCTCACATTACGTTTGGGTCTGCCAGGTCTGACCGGCATCCCCCCCCACCATCAGAGCCAACTCACCACCAGGTGGTGATCAGTTGACAGCTTCGCCCCTCTTCACCCAAGTGTCCAGGACATGCG
>CAAKHD010003186.1:248074-262410 GCA_901007705.1 Fistularia tabacaria | reverse complement strand
CGCATCACTGCAGACACTGCACCGATCCGCCTGTCGATCTCCCGCTCCATCCTTCCCTCACTCGTGAACAAGACCCCGAGATACTTAAACTCCTCCACTTAGGGCAGGACCTCTTTCCCAACCTGGAGTGGGCACTCCACCCATTTCCGGTTGAGCACCATGGTCTCCGATTTGGAGGTGCTGATCCTCATTCCGGCCGCTTCACATTCGGCTGCAAACCGCTCCAGTGAGAGCCGGAGATCATGGCCTGATGGAGCCAACAGGACCACATCATCTGCAAAAAGCAGAGAACTGATCCAGTGGCCACCAAACCAGACCCCCTCGACGCCTTGGCTGCGCCTAGAAATTCTGTCCATAAAATTATGAATAGAATCTGTGACCGTGGGCAGCCCTGGCGGAGTCCAACTCTCACCGGAAACGAGTCTGACTTATAACCGGCAATGCGGACCAAGCTCTGACTCCGGGCATACAGGGACCGAACAGCCCGTATAACGGGGGTCGGTACCCCATACTCCCGGAGCACCCCCCACAGGACTGCCCACGGGACACGGTCGAATGCCTTCTCCAAGTCCACAAAACACATGTAGACTGGTTGGGCAAACTCCCATGCCCCCTCGAGAACCCCGCTGAGGGTATAGAGCTGGTCCACCGTTCCACGACCAGGACGAAAACCACACTGCTCCTCCTGAATCCGAGATTCAACGACCCGGCGGACCCTCCTCTCCAGCACCACTGAATAGACTTTGCCAGGGAGGCTGAGGAGTGTGAATCCCCCTGTAGTTGGAGCACATCCTCCAATCCCCCTTTTTAAAAAGGGGAATCACCACCCCGGTCTGCCAGTCCAGCGGCACTGTCCTTGACGACCACGCAATGCTGCAGAGGCGTATATAAATCGTATAGATAAATGTGAATTATTTCAAATTAAAGACAGTCGTGTATGAGTTTTAGACTCTACTGCCCTAAGTGATGGTCTTAACCCCTGTGCTGTGCACACCCATATACTTTACTGTAGGTATGTTACGAACAGCATTGTACGTTTCTGGATGCTTTTCTCTATGTAACATGAAATGAAGCTTAGAATTATGCACCAGAAAAATGGTGGTATTTCACATAAACGTATTGCCTTTTGCTTTTTTTTTTTTGACTCTTCAGATTGTTTCTGGCTATGCCCATTCCCTGGCATTAACAGATGAAGGGTTGCTCTATGCTTGGGGTGCTAACACCTATGGACAATTGGGCACCGGCAATAAGAGCAACCAGCTGAGCCCAGTTCAGATCATGACTGAGAAAGAGAGGTAAGTGGGAAGAGCATCTTCGCACCTCACCATCTTTTAGACTGCCACTGATTGCTGTCCCTTTTCTTGCTTCTTTAACAGGATTGTTGAGATTGCAGCCTGCCACTCCACTCACACCTCTGCTGCAAAGACCCAGAGTGGTCAGGTGTACATGTGGGGCCAATGCAGGGGACAGTCTATACTCATACCTCACCTTACCCACTTTGCCTGCACGGATGATGTCTTTGCATGCTTTGCTACTCCCTCAGTCATGTGGAGGCTGTTGTCCATGGGTGAGACCTGTAGGGTTGCCAAAAATGTAGTTCTTTGTCCATAAATCATGTCTATAACACTGAGAGCTACTTTTCAACCCCTAAGAGAAATATAGAGCCTATTGGAAGTTCTTAACATCCACATGCAGATATACTATGAGATGCAACACTCGGTGTTAAGACTCATTTGTAAGATTTCATGGTTTATGTATCAGATTTTCCTTCTGCCACACCACCAAAGGAACATTTTCGAAAGCTCTGCATTCATACCTCGTAAATCATAGTCAAAATGCTAATGTTAGCTTTTGGGGTAAGTGAATAACACCAGAAATAAAGATTTTTAGATTTTCCTATTCTTTATATATTTATAAAGCAGCATAATTTATTTTTGCTGCGTCTATATCTATATCTATATAAATATGTATATATTATGTTTTTTTTTTTCTTCAAGGGATTTTAATGCTAAGTCAACTCAAACTTTGCAGTCAGAGTAACCTTCAATTTACTAGCATCTAGGTGGCTTCAGTTAGAATTCAGTGAATGGCCTCTTTTGGCAGGTGTGTTGGGAAGGATTTAAGCCCATGCACTAATTTTCCTTGTGTGGATGTCATCTGTTTATACAGGTCTGTTGATACTCCCATTACCAAACTTCTCAACATACCCACAATAACTAGTTTTTCAATGCTAACTTATTTAGTGGGGCTTGTCTGAGGAAGAATAAATTGTTTTTAAATTATTTTATGTACATTGCCTCTGAATGATGTAGAAATGTGAGATTTTGATGAGCTATATGTAATACTTTTCATCAGTGGCACACTAATTAACAGCAACATTTGAACAAGTACTTCATTTGAAAAAGATTGATAACCCTTGGTTTTAATTTGTAAGCTAAATTTATCCTTTTACACTTTCCAGTCTTTTCAAAACTGCTAAGAATGTTACAGATCTGTAAAAGAAATACATACTGAAAGAAGAGACGGCACTCAGCATCTGTAACTTCTTCCCCCAGAGCATGACGACTTCCTCACTGTGGCTCAGTCCTTGAAGAAGGAGTTTGACAACCCGGAGACAGCTGACCTCAAGTTCTGCGTTGATGGAAAATATATCTACGTCCACAAAGCAGTTCTCAAAATCCGGTCAGTGTCAGGTCAAAGTTGCCAGGAGCAGTTACTTATTGTCAAAGATGCAGATATATTTATGACTTTTTTAACCCCTCCCTCCCGACAAACTACGTTGCAGGTGTGAACACTTCAGGTCCATGTTCCAGTCCCACTGGAATGAGGATCTGAAGGAGGTGATTGAAATAGACCAGTTCTCCTACCCGGTGTACCGCTCCTTTCTGGAGTTCCTCTACACGGACAATGTGGAGCTGCCACCTGAGGATGCTATTGGTCAGTCAAGTACACACACAACAACCTGGTCTTTAAAAAGGTCTTTGTGTCACTCGCTATGACTGTTCCTGTTTCACAGGGCTGCTTGATTTAGCCACATCTTATTGTGAGAACCGCTTGAAACGTCTCTGTCAGCACATTATAAAGAGGGGGATCACAGTTGAAAATGCCTTCACCCTCCTCTCTGCAGCAGTTCGCTATGATGCCGAGGTCAGTCTTTATTATCAATCAAGCACCATGATACAGATGCTGTGTGCATCTTATCAATATTTCATACAATCTTGTCTAAGCTGTAATGTGTGTTTATCCGTCGTGTTGGTTCGTATAAAATCTACAATCTGCAATTCAGGCTGAATTGTTCTACTCTCGAGGCATAACAGCCGATCACTGTAAAAAGGAGCACAAAGAAATGTATTTTTACACTCATGACTGATACAACTGCTGTTGGCAGACATCATAAATCTTGACTACAGAACTACAACTACCAATCAAAATGCCACAGCAGATGTAGTTGAGCTAAGTTGAAATGAAGGTTTTGTTGAATTTAATTTTAAAGAGACCCCTTTTAAAGGGGGGGAAAAAATTTCAGACATGATATCTCTTCTTTGGACAAGGAATACTCATACTGGCTCTTTTTTGTAATTAAACCGTTAACCAGGCAGTTGTTAGTGAAACAAACTATGAAACTGTTTTATCAGCAAAGCAGCTGTAACAATTTTTAACTTATCCCAATATTTTACAAGTAATTTCAAAGTCTGATGAACGAGCATCTTACCACATTTTTCAAATTCAACTGTTAAATGCTCTAGAAAACTGAAGGCCCATGGGAATGGATATGAAAAGATGTATCAATTTATTTTTTAAAAAACAATGTTTCTCTGTAAAGGAACCATCTAACACAGAACCAGTTAGTCTGCAGTCATACTGCAGATGTCGAGATAAAGTCGATTGACCATTATAAATACCCTGAAGAGTATTTTCACAGAGCTTAATGTCATGGTGAAGTTAACATTTTTTAAGATACATGTTATAACATTGAAACTGGACGTCCTTTCACTTTAAACTTTAAATGAAAACATTTTTTGTTCATCCCTTTTGCCACTCAGGACCTGGAAGAGTTCTGCTTTAAGTTCTGTGTTAATCACCTGACTGAGGTGACTCAGACAGCTGCTTTCTGGCAGACTGATGGCAACCTGCTCAAAGAGTTCATTTGTCGAGCCAGTCGCTGTGGAGCCTTCAAGAACTGACCTTGAGCAGCCTCTGTGGAGGAGAAGCACTGAAGGCAGGTGGACCGTGGCAGTGACTTTTCCAAGGATGTGACTCTGGCCCACTAAAGCTCTCTGCAACCTCACTTTTTTCTTTTGTAAAAATCATGCCAGTCGCCTGATGTCACTTTATTTTTTTATTTTTCTGTTTAATTGACAAAGTTATTTTGTGTCTGCACTTGTTTGACATATGCTATTTTTTTTTTTTGTAAAAAGGAAAAATTTCAGCTGGGACATGCGATCTGGGTTGAATTTTCAGGCTCTTTGCACATGAAGATGACGCCTGCAGAACGACGCGATGCAGAAATGGGCATCCATTGCTCTAGGAGGTCTTAAGCCAGGTTTACAGTCAGGTTTTTTTTTTTTTTTTTTTTACTTTGGTGGTGGCTCCCACAGGTGTGATGTTAATGGACTCAATGCCGGATGCTTTAAACACGAGAGAGGTAAGACTTAAGGTCTTTAAACTGTTACAGGGGTGGGAAAATATGCCCTATTGATGGATTTAATTTGTTGTATGTAGGGCTGCACAGGTAATAGGAATTGCGCTTCGGCGAACAACAATTTTCAAATCACATAGAAAGACCTCCTAAAAAAGCTTTTCAGAAACCACTATCATCAAGCAAACCGATCTAGTAATTTCAGTGAATTAACAATCAGAATGTCTGCAATAGCTGAAATTGTGCTGTAATTCCATGACTTATCAAGACATGCCCTCCCCCGATATCATGCAGCCCAAGTTGAATAGTGTTA
The DNA here is from genome assembly GCA_901007705.1 of Fistularia tabacaria. Lineage (NCBI taxonomy): Eukaryota > Metazoa > Chordata > Actinopteri > Syngnathiformes > Fistulariidae > Fistularia > Fistularia tabacaria. The sequence goes on along the minus strand of CAAKHD010003186.1, from coordinate 257,458 downwards.
AGTGCAGCTACAGATCATAAACCTAAAAGGATTCCAGGGTGGGTCAAGTTTCACCCCAGAAATTGTGGATTTCTGTCAGTTATATGTTATGGCATACGGCAGCCACGGGACCTTGGAAAAGCTAATGTTGGTCTCGAGTTTTCTGACACCTTTTTCGCTGCATGATTCACATTTTCTATATTGAAACCAATATGTTGCACTACAGATATGACCACAGGTGGTCTCCTTCCTGCTGTGATAGTTTTTGCAATAGTTTGAAACCAAACCTAAATTCTGACCAGTTGATTTCTCATGTCTGTTGACTGACTGAGGTGACACCTGCAAGAAAGACTTGCTGAGACTTTGCTGCTTTGTTTTTCTATAGTCTTTTTTAAGTATCCATATATTAATATTGCAGTAAACCAAATCAAAGAAATTTGTAATATATTTCTGAGTTGTGTTTAATTTACCATGACTACTGTCATGGTCCTCCAGCTTGTCCTTTTTGTGGATCCCGTTTTAGTTAGTCCTGCATTATGCTGGTGTGGTTCTCATTAAGAGTTCACAGCAAAACATTAATTTGAGGCTGCAAGTGACTCCAATCATGAAAGACTGGACCATTAATTCCTCCTTTATGATTTCAAAAAGACAGTTTTTAAACAGCATTCCATCGATTTTCCTAGAGGATTCAATAAAGTTTTAAATCCTAAATCAGTTGCTTGTCTGGGCAGAAATTGAGATGTGCTTCATACGTGAATGAGCTGACCAGCTGCAAAAAAAAAACAAACAAAAAATAGACGAAAGTCCAAGAATGAATGCTGGCTGCTGCCTTTTAGAACATTTCTAAAATAAATATGCAGAATGGCTCCAATGCTGTAATCCAGCGGCCCCGTTAGATTTCACTAGTAGAATCACAAGAGTTTTTGAAAAGGAAAACAGCTTTGACACCAAAAACCTTGTGACACAAATTATAAATAAAAACAATTAAAAAAACATTTATTTCACTGTAGGCTGCAATGTTAAAAGACTGGGAACACTGTCTAAAATACGACAGCACAGGGCAAACAAATTGTTAACATTTTAAATACAAGGACTGAATGTATATGATAAGAGCAGAGGTTTGTATTTTAAATGTATAAAATTAAAAAATTAAAAACAAATTTATAATCAACAAAACCATTAACGCTTGTTGTGGATGGCGGACTGACACCTCAGTGCTGAAACCACCATCTCCATAGCAGCCGATGCCTTCTGTAGCTCCAGCTGTTTCTTTTCCAAATCTGAAGACAATTGACATGGGGGACATTTCATTTTTAAAAAAGTCTTTCCTTTCAATTTCATTGACTTAAAAGGCCAAAAATGTATCAAATGTCAACGGAAATTATTTTTCATTTGCATAGTTGCAAAAACATTCCTGTTGTTTCAGCCTGTTAATAAATAATTGAATACCTTTTTAAAAAAGAGAGACCTGACTTTGTTTTGCTCACATGCACCAAGTCCATCAGCCCAGTGGTCTGAACCAAACAGGCAGTGCCCTATTTTTATTCACATTCACTTATGTGCAAAAGACCAACCTTGTATGGAAAACTGCATCAGGTTTTTCCAGATTTATCTAAACTTAAATGGGAAACAAGTATGGTATTTTCCACCATTGTAGTTTAGAGTATTGAATAAATAAAAGTTTAATTACTTGGAGCCAAACAATCAGGCTTCATTCGGTTTCCTATAATCCTGATCAATTAAAAATGCCTCTATCTGCTCAGAGATTATTTGGGGCACTTGACTTCAACCCATTCTTGACCTGCATTAGATCGGACAAAGCAGCACCTGAGAAGAGTTTCCCTCACCTCTCTGCTGTTGGGCCACAAACTCAGACAATTTCCCAGAAGCCTCCATCACATTTACTGCCACATCATAGTCTGTATAGAGGAGGGACATAAACAATATAATTCAGGAGTTCAGACTGAAATATAAGGTTCTGTGGTTAATTTTTCACAGTCCCCCACCCTGCTGGCTGGCCTCGTCTGACAGGATTCTCCGAGAGATGTTCTTCACCTCGTTCAATAGCTCTTCGAAGATGGCCTTTGTACAGCCTGCTGCATTGCAACTTTTCCAGAAGCTGGCGGCGTCAATGCTGGAACCTGTTTCTAAGTGAGAAACAGGGAGGGAGATTGGAAAGAGGGAGACAGCGGGGGAGCAGGGAGGGGTCGTAGGCATGGTTTGGTTGATGCATGACCCATTAACATTTAAGGATTTAGAGCGGTCAAGGGAGACAGGGTGCCCCCCACTGCTCTCTTCTGGGACTGAGGGCCCAGGAGAGAGTTGACTGGGACTGCGGGCAAGCATGGGGCTGGTGCCAGGACCTGATCCTGGGATGGAGCCTGAAAAGGGACAAAGATCCATGAGTTTTCCAGTGATTTTCCAGCCCCAAGACCCTTTCGTGCACTTTGCCAAGAACCTTAAGTGTTTGGCAAGCATGCAGAAAACATTATTCCTTCACTGAAGTCACCCCCTCCCCCCGAGTCTCTATGTTGATTAAGAATATGGTTGACTGTCATATTGGGTGACAGTTTTGACTTGTATTGTCCCACTAAAAAAGAAGAAAATATGCACTATGGTACTACCTGGTAAACGGTTAAACAAAATGCAAAAATCAGGCATATTCAATCCCCCCCCAAAAATGCACAAAAACTAATTAATGCTGCAGTCTAAATTATTTTATTTCTCTGTCAGGCTATCCTAACAAGTCATTAAAATCCATCTCCTTAACAAAAAAAAGCCTTAAATGGCCAGGTACCCCCTATGTCTTCAAGGGAACCCTGACTGGGAAGAGTAATTAATACAAATATGCTTTAATGTTTGTCTCTTACTAGAATGTGTTGTTAAAAAGTATGAAGAATTGTTATTTCTTTAAACATCGCAATTTATAACATTTTAGCCTACGGGTGCAGCCATTGTTTTACTAGCACAATGCATGCTGGGTTGATGATGGAAGTTGGTTGCACTGTGTTAGCTTTGGCTTCCCGCTATTGCTAACTATTGCTATGCAGAATATTGTAAGAATGCAACATTGTGCTGCTTTTGGGTGCAATTTCCAGTCCAGTGGAAAAAGGCAGTGATGAAAGTCTGCACAGCTTTCCACAGGATGAGACGAAAGGAGTGAGAAGTTGGTTGTGGACGAACACAACTTCCTAAGGACCTGCGACTGTGTTTGTGCCACTTCTCTCCAGATGCATTTTATGCATTTAGCCAACCTAAGCTGCTGAAAGAGCTCATGGGAGTTTGCATAGCAACACAGTTGCTGCAAACACACCAGCGATCATGGCTGACTCTTGCTTCTTCGCGTCTTTGTTTTCATTTTGAAGCTCATTTTGACTTTGTCTTCTGTGTTATCCTCCTCACTCACATCTCTCTCTGGTTCAAATTGGCAAGGTTCCAGAGCTTACATGTTTTTGCACAGCAAGGTAAAATGAATGGGACTGAGCCCAGTGCAACCATGTTATGTCATTACGCAGACAGCATTGCAATATAATCAATGGCAGCCTACAAGTGAAAACATTTTTTTTCCCCCTCATAATACACAAATTAAGATATGTTGAGAGATTTTATTATAGCTTTTACCTAGCAGGTACAAATATTTATCAAATAAGATAATAACGTCTTGGTAACTAAGGATCCCCTCAAGCCTATTCTTAAACAAAAAGAGGGTGTCCACCTCCGAATGGAAAAACTGGAAGATGGTTCTGTATTAGAGGGGCTTGGTAGCTGAATCCTCTGGCCCATGATCTGCTTTTAGAGACACCATGGACCACAAGTACACCTACATCCTGGGTGGCGGGGATCTAAGAGTTCTGAAAAGGGATCCCCGGTTACCAAGATGCTATCATCCTATTTTATCAATAGTTGTACCTGCAGCATAAAAACGTAAAAAAAATCTCTCAACTCATCTTAATTTGTATAAAACTGGAAAAAAAAAAAGTTTCTCTCGTAATTGTTCAAGGTGGTCAAAACAGTCAAAATGAGTTTCAAAATGAAGATGCATTGCACTACTAAAACAATGGCTGCACCCATAGGTTTAGTATTATAAATTATGATTTTTAAAGAAATAATTCTTCGGGGTTCCCATCAAGACCTTTCTTTAAAAGAAAGCACTAACCCCTAGCTACGCTTCCGCAGGCTTCTATCTGCATTCATGTCTTCTCATCAATTTATGGTAGTAGTCTAACTTCTTCTCTCGAGTCCCTGGTCTCTCTCATTTGCCTTGATCTGCTGCAGTGGTTCTGCCAGATGCCCATCATTACTTCATTATATCTTTCATGAAAATTGGAGCTATTATTGTATTATGACTCCAGAACCTTGAAGTTGTTGGCACTGCTGTCATTGTTAGTAAGATATTTTGTGTGCCTGTCCTTCCCAACCCTGTCTGTATCACACACTGGTCAAAACAGAAGGTTTCCCACCTTGAGCTCATATCTGTCCATGTCTGCATGCATTTAAAATAAAATTACCAAAAACTGTCAATATAAAGAATAAGGATTTAAAGTAAACACATATTTAGGAAAACTGAGGATTTGGTTGTTTTTTTTTTTTGCCTCACAAATAATGTGCCATGTCAGAGTTACACATTGTACCGAGCTACTGCTTGAAGAGGACAATACATTTACAAATATTCGTTATTGGGTGCCAAATATTACATTTGCACTTTGTGTCTGTAGAACTTTACCTCCATCTATTGTCCTTATCACTTCTTCTGCCTTGACCAGGATCATATTACGACAAGTGGGTAAGTCTGTCTGAGTTGACCTTTCAGAAGACGTTTCAGGAAACATGGTAGACTTCACAAAGGCCTCAACAGGCGGCTCAACATTCCAGGACTCAGTACTCTGATGGATACAAATACAATTAGCTATCAATAATTAAATGAATTGTACCTCTTCTAGGATGGGGGTGAGATGTACATGAAAAAACTTGAAGGGAAGATTTTAATGTGGCAGAAAAAAAGATCAGGAGCAGGATCTGCAAGGACAATACATAAAACTCACCGACAACAATGAGGTTCCTTCCTCATCTTTACTTAAATCTTGAATCTCTTCTGCCAGATCATTTTCTGTAAAAATGGGCAGTGGTTTGCAAACAACTCTTACATCCTGAGTGCTGCATCTGCTGTGACACCAGTCTGAGTTGGATACAGCGTGGATCTCTGGCACGTCTCTGCAAACGGAGTATATTGTGTGAAAGAATCCTTGGAGGATCATTTTTTTTAAAACCCTAAGAAACAATGACAGTGAAAACTACTATTCAACTTCTGTCAACTTCACTAAGTGATTTGATTGACACATTTGAGAGATTCCTCATATTTTGGTGCTCTTTTCAAAATGGACTTTTTATCTTTAATCAAAGGCAAGTTTCAGAAGAGTTTTAAAGTTTCATTAAAATGATCTTTATGTAATCAGACATTGTATCATAAATAATGTAACAGATAAAACACTTTTACAACACTAAAATATGTTATTCAAAAAGTAATTGGGAGACCCTTATTGTATTCATCATAAAAGTCGTACCTGACAGAAGAATGAGGCTACGTTGACAGAAGAGATGTTGGAGAATAAAGAGAGAACAAACAGGAAGAGTCAGATTATTTGCTACCTTCAGCCTGATAATGTGATATTAGTCTGAAATGAATCCAACTTACAGGTGGCTCTGGAGCGGAACCCGGACTTTCATCTAGGTCTGACTCCAAAGGGGCGAATACGTCACTCGGTACATTTTCATCACTCTGTACATTATCACCTGAAAAAGTTACGGAAGAGGCTTGGTGAGCTCTGATGTTTGCATGCTTCGATTCGCACATTAATAAGAACTCATTTTAACACACTATTACATAATTCAATTCAAAGTGCGCACACAGTATGAACTGATTGGGTGTGTACTATTTTGTCCTCTCAAATATGGCAGACGAGGGTCATGATGATTAACAGTAAAAACTGATTTTTGTCTTTTAACAATTGGTATGAATTACTTTTATTGAATACGTATTACTGCCCCGACAGGGAAGAGGTATCTCATTGCACCTTTATCCAATCGTTTAAATCATGTCCAGCAGCCCAGGCTTTCTATTTGCATCTTTCTAGTATTGATATCAGGATATTTTTTCTTTTCTATTAACTACCTCTGACAGACAGGCACCATGGTTACCTGTTCATTCTGAATATTGTCTCGTCTCTATGGTACATTCACTGTCGTAAGCGACTAAACAATTAGACATTACTATTTCTGTACAGTGTGCACAAACATAGCACAACATTCTCTAATGTACTAAAGAAGGGCAACCTGAATTTGAGGAGTCATTGGATATGGTCCTCTTCCAGGATTTAGGTTTCTGTTTAGAGGGCGTCTCATCATTCCTGGACACAGGAGACACATCTTAGCATATTACTTCTTACAAGAAATAAAAATATTCAGGCCGTCATGTGACATGGTGAAATAAGAACACATTATCAGTGTGACAACATGCACAGCATGAATAAGATGTGCTGCAAAATGAGGAAAAACCCCAACTTTGTTAATGGTGAAGGGGAGAAGTGCTTCAGAGGCCATAAGGAGGAGGCATAAGGCTTTTACCCTGGTGAAACAACCACAGCATCTGCCAGGTTTTCATGTGTTGAGCCAGCATCATCCCGAAACGTGAAAAAAAAACAACTCCAGAAAATTTTTTTGGAATTAAAATGTTTGCACACTTACTTGTATTTGCCACTCAGCCGTCTCTATTTCAGGAAAACAAAGAGTACAGTCACACTTTTAAAATCAGGTAGAGAATTCACATAAAATGCTAACCAACTCTTGGGTTATGTTTTCAGGGCAGCCAGTTTGCTTTTTTGTCTGTCTTTATACAGGACAACCCAAAAACATTGCTGGGGGTGTGATGCGGAGTAGAGTAAAGGCAGTTTTTAAAAAGTGTAATATATGTACAATAATATATATTATTTTGTAAATATGATTTCATTCCATTCCATTATTATGTGGCTGTTTGAGTAGGTAATTATTCTCGGCTTGTAAGGGTTCCAGTGAATCCTGGTCCGTGGCGTTCTGAGGACTCTTCGGATCTCATCTAGTTTAGTCTGGTGTCGTGTAAAACATATTCACCTTTGCAGCTGAGCGTGTCCTGGTGTTTGAGCCACTGCTGTAAAGAGAAACTCTAGCAGCAGTAGTATCATCTAACAAGACAAACATATCATTCTGTGATACGAAGGGGGCAAAATGTGAAAAAAAAAGAAAAAAAAAAGGACACTTACCGCCTTTGTTTCTGTTGAGTGATAGGGCTTTGTGTTCATCACAGTACAACCTGAAAACATACAAGATGTTGCAAAATCTTAAATGCACATTAAACTTTTTTGAAGAAACTTCACATTTGCTAGATATCAACACACTCACTTAAAAATGCTGTCTGATGAGCACTCCAGGCTTCCATTTCCATTAAGCTCTTCACAAGCAAGGCAGTATACCTATAGAAAAGAAAATAATATATTCGTTGTTAGTGACATTTCAGTGACCAATGAATGGGAAGTCAAACCTTCAACCTTGCAGAGGCTTCTGAGTGAAAGATCCAGCAGAACTAACCTTGGGTAATGTAGTCCGACTGTTTGCTCTGGAGGATCGGGATGTCGTAAAGGCAAATACCTTTGCTGAACTGTTATTTTCTGATTGTAAAAAAGGGAGTGGCGTCACATTGACTCGAGCACATCATCTCTTTTTCAAGAACAAATACAGAAAAATGGGAGGACAGGCATGACTTACCTTGGACACTCTTGCAGTGTTTGAAGCAATACAACCTAAAGGTTTTGAGAAAAGGGATCCAGTAAACAAAGAAACTTTACTACAGAAAACCAGACAGTGACAGGAACAGGTCATACAAACCAGTTCTTCCCAGTTTTTGCATCCTCGATCAGCTGAGCATCCCCTTGAATGGCGCATGGGTAGTGGTAGCGTCTCCTGCAGCTTTTGACTTCACACCCCGATGTTGCACCTTTTTTCTTGCATATGTTACAAATCTACAAAAAAAACCAAACAACTCAAAACTCTTCTTGACACACAAATACTGGTGGGTGTGAAAATCACAAAACGTCAATTGTCATATGTGAGAACATAAGCCTCACATTGGGGATGTGTGTGTGCGTGTGGGGGGAGGTGAAATTGACAATCACTTCACATTTCAAGTAATTTTAAATGACATACTTTAGTTGTTGTTTTTTTTTTAAAGTGGAATTTTGTAACTATTTTAAGTATCATTTTGTCAACTATATAAAATCGATTCATCCACATGACTAATGTCTAAATAACGAGGAGACGGTATGCATCATTTGGTCATTAACAAACTTTTATCTGATAGAAAATCGGTCACAAATCAGCTTTGGTGGATGCAACACATAGTGACAATTCTGTGACTGATTTTGTGGCCTATGCTGCATCTGATGAGTGTGTGTGTGTTGTAATGTAGGGCTGTGAATATACTTCGACTTATACACATGAACAATTTGCGTCTTTCTGATATAATGAAAACTAAACCCAGGTAAACAGATTAGAAACAAAAAACAACTTCATTTGTATTTACCAGTTTGCTTCCTCGCTTCACCTCCCTCTTCACATCATCCAGGGAATACCCAAACAGGTCCCCCAACTGCCCTGTATTTTGGGGGGAAATACCTGCAGAAAACAACTGCAAGACAGAAAACAGTCAGCAAGTAACAGCTTGAATAATGAGACAAAAAATTTAATCAAACAAGACCAGGGGGAACAAACACAACTCAAACAAACAAACAATTTCATAAACACAAAGGTGACCATGTTAACTTTTAAAAAGTTGATCATTGTGCAATACCATGTTTTCTCTCAGTCCTTACACCCTGAATTCAGGTGTGACCAAGTGTATCTATGACTGGATTTTTAAAAAAGAAATTCTAATAATTAGCTCTTATGTTAAAAACACCATATTATTTTCCCTCATTACAGCCTGCTGTTGCATTATTGTCCGACTGCTTGTGATAAAAAAGCATGCATGTATGCAAGTATATGTATATATACATAAACACACATATGTATGAATTATGTGTATATATATATGTATAAATCTGTGTATGCATTTGGCTACTATCTATCTATATATATATATATATATATATATATATATATATATTCAAAAAATTTAATAGGAAAAGAAGCCTGTGTAAGTTGCCCTCCAGTTTGCGGTGTTGGACGACAGGCTTGAGCTGCAGAAACTTCAGCAGACATTCGTGAGGCGCAGCTCAAACACCCAACCAAAGAAGGCTTGGGTAAAACACCACCCTGAATGGAGAAGCGTAGGGCTCCAAGTACACACAGCAGGAGGTAGCCTGTTTTCCCTGAGAAGTG
>CAAKHD010003186.1:188241-243405 GCA_901007705.1 Fistularia tabacaria | reverse complement strand
CCTTTCATTTTCCCACCACAAAACCCCCCACACCCAACCACACAATACAAAACAAAAAAAAAACAAACACACACACACACACACACACACACACACACACACACACACACACACACACACACACACACACACACACACACACACACACACACATGCAGACTACACACACAGAGACACACTCACACACACACAAAGAAAGAGAGATATTGGAATTCTGTGTTATTGTTTTATAGCAGTTGTCCTTGGAGCTGAACTTTCCTAGTTCAATTCCCGGCTCCTCCTAGCCAGTCTAAGCGTTGTTGAGCAAGACACTGAACCCCTAACTGCTCCCCTGGCACTGTTCATTAGGTGCCTTCTTCTCATGGTTTATCGTTGAGGTAAATGCAGTGGTTGAATTTTGCTGATGTTGTGCTGTATGTATAACTGAATCTGATAATAAAGCCATTTATTCTCTTTTCTTCATTTCAATGGTCGATCACTTATTTACAACCCTCAAGCCATTCAGAAACAGGACACACACACACACACACACACACACACACACACACACACACACACACACACAGACACACACTCACACACACAGTTACTTGCTGGCATTTAATCATATGAGTAAAAAAAATTTATGCTATTTGTTTGTTATCAGGTGCAGGTGTTAGTTTACTTTTCCACAAACTCACAATTGACTCATTCACATACAAAACACACATACACAGAGAAATGGAAAGAGAGAGGGAGAGAGAGAGAGAAATGGAAAGAGATTGAGATGGGTGCTACTGACAGATCTTAGAAAAAACTACAACTTTCTGATGAAGATGACGCAGTCATCATCAGACACAAGTTTAGATAATTTCAAACAAAGATAATTATCTCTTGAAAGAATTGCAATCAGAGTCTTTAAAGAGGGTACAGATGGCAGTACCTTCAAGCATGTTGAAATAAAAACAAATGATATTCACTAAATTCCATCTTCTGCACTGTGAAAAGATAAGACTCTGACATGTGCTGTAGTGTTTGATGGGAAACAAGTTGTTTCTTCATGCAAAATAGATTTAGCGTTCGAATTAAGCTACAATTAAGCTACTTTATTTCAGAGCTTAAGAGGAGGCGGGTCATATTTGATCCTGAAGACCGCCACTGTATGCAGGAAGTAAAGACCACACAAGGGTTTAGAGAATGTTAAGCCATTTATGTCTAAGTATATTAGTCTGAGTGGTCTGACTAATTTAGATTGCTCAATGGAAATTAAAAAAAATTTATCTGCAATTGGAATGAACTTGGTGAGTTTTGATCACATATACTTTAATTTGAGACTTTCAACCTTTTTTTCTAAGAACTCCAACATGCACATTTAAGGCATCTAATCAGAGGTTTAGCTTCAATGACACTATGATCTATAGTGATACTTCACAAATATGGCATTTCAATGGATCAGTGTCATTTTCATTTTTGGACAGGGGATATGTGATGCACTGTAAAGGATGTATTCCTCCATGTCAGACATGATAATTTAGAAATGTAAACATTAAATTTATCGACAGAAAAAAAGTCTGATGAAATGATTTTTTAAAAATCAAGTATAAAGCCTCCATTGTCACACAAGTCAGACACACACACAAACACTGAGACACTGACTGGTTTATCAAGTTTATGTTATAAAAAATGTCACATAGCAGTGACATCACCATACTTAATGTACAATATAGCATCTGAAACAATAAACATTTCTTGATGGACAGATTCATGAACAATATCTACATCCACTGCTTGCCCCCTTTAAAGGGAATAAGTTAGCACTATAAAGTGATCTCTGATTATTCACACAGATAGAACCCCAAAGGACAACAACTCACAAAGTCTGGAAAGCAGATGGATAACCAGGGTCTCATGACACAGGCAGAACAAGGACTAAAAGTTGTAAAAATAAATTTGGAGAAGATGAGATGAGAAGAGCATTACAAAGTGCCTGAATTGATATGTGGGCTTTCTTACAAATAAATAGACATATAATTGGGAAAATAGCCAAACACATTCAATCATTTAAATAAGCCACACATATTGATTTATCTCTGTGCTTTTTATGTATAGTATCAGTGGATCGATTATCTCCTGCCATCCACATCCTTCAAAAACAAATGCATTAGGTGAGATCAGTCCCGCTGCTCCAGTCTTACATCTATTCATCTTTTTCATCATTGAAAATCTACTCTGCCTCATTTGAATTCTCACTGATTTCATCCCAGTCAAATTTACATTTGCTATTATCTCTGACCTTGGCGCAGGATTGAAGTCAATAAAAAAAAACCCGCAGAGTTGTGTGGAAATGTGGGGAAGTTCTGAAGGCTACCAGCATGTGTGATACAAAGTGTGCACGAACAGCCATATAAAGCTGGAGGACAGTTTATTGACAGAGGGCCTGCTGAGGAGTTCAGGGCTTTACGTCGGAGAAGCTTGTGTCGTTCTCACTGCAGCTGGATGATGTGCTAAGGTTTCCAGAGCCACTGCCTTCTGTCGGACAGGTACAGATACACAGACAGACAGAAACACATAAACACACACCCATGCACACATACGTTGAAAATCAATATGGGCTGACAGGTCAGAAACAGTTTTAAAAGCTCTTTCTGCATGGTTAGTTTGACTACCTGAGCTGGTCAGAGACTGGCGAGAATTGGACTTCCCAATGAGGGTGATGAGATTAGCAGCGCCGATCCAGCCCTCCATGGAAGTGCTAAGGTTGTGAACAAGCCTGCAAGATCAAATGAAATACACACATTATTCCCTCTGTAAAAACCTTTGACAATTAATTTTACATTAATAAGAGTTCATGTGTTTCCACACCATTTTCCATCATCTCCCTCCTTCATCAGTTCCACCATGTCTCCACTCTTCATTGAGACTTCCTGAGTGCAGCCCTTCTCATAATCGGTCGTCACTGTATATTTGCCAACACGCTGTTGTAAAATGCAAAGACTGATGTTAGAAAATTGTTGAAATCCCTCCAATCAATGTTTTGTTAAATTTGTACAAATTAAATGTATTCTTCTACCTGTGAATGTGAGTAAGCATATATTCTTTTACAACAGATTTAATAGGTGTTTGATAGGTGAAACATTTACAATTGGACATCATCTGGCTTGTGTTTAAATGTAGCTAAAACTACACCTGATGAATGATGACGATGTTGATGATGAAAATAATAACAATGCTAATAATAATGCTAATAATAAAGTTAATAACAAAGTTAATAATAATAATAATAATGATAGTACTACTAATACTAATACTACTACTAATAATAATAACAACACTAATAATAATGATAATGATAATGATAATAATAATAATAATAATAATAATAATAATAATAATAATAATAATAATAATAATAATAATAATAATAATAATAATAATAATAATAATAATAATTGCATCATACGTATTATCTACCAAACAGTAAAGTGGCAGTTTTGATGCAAGTGTTTTCATGTTTGATACAAGTCAAACATGAAGAAATGACCTCAAGGTAAAGAGTGTAATCATTGTGTATTCAAATGCAGTAATTTTCTTTTTTTGGAAAGTGACGAGCGTGTGTACTAATAAGCTGATGTATGAGTCACCTTAGATCACATACCAATATTTTGCCATTGTCATCCTCTGGGTCAGAATTAAGAGGATCCTCAGCACTGGAGTAGCCATCATGCTCCTCTGAAGCATCAAGTGAAAGTGAGTTCTTGTTCCAGCCTAAGGTAAGAGGACAATACAGCAGTATAATTTATAACAGGACGCATGGTGTGTATTTAAGCTAGAGTGAGGCGTCTATATGTGAAACTGAGCAGAACAACAACAAAATATTTTTTAACACAGAAGAAAAAGTGCCTGATCCAAAAAGTATGTCCCACAAACATAACCCACAATCAGAGATTTGAACAGGCATGCACTTCATATTGCAACCTCTGAATTTGTAAAAGAAGAATAAGTAGCAATACAGGCAACAATTACTCCATGTCAGTGTGCCCTTCAGCAATTTTCATCACGCTAGAGAGAAAGTGGGGCAGGCAGAGTGAAAAGAAGACGAGCTATGAAAGGACTACAGTGACCAGAGACCTCCGGCTGGTGTCTGTATACCTTTCCATTTTGTCTGTAATAGACTAGTGGTGCTGAACCACTTAGCCCTGCTGAGTTGGAGGGGTGGAGGACCTGCATCTGAGGGAAAGGAGGCAATGGAAGCACAGCCATTCATTCATCCTCAGGTCGTGTTTGGGACCTTGGCTATGCTCACATACAGTATCATGGATCAACAATCCCCCAAAGGGTGAGAGGCTGTTGTTTTTGCAGATGAGAAAAATTACCTTTGAAGCCAAAGGGTGTTGGATCACTCTGCCTTTTGGTTTTATGGTCAGGGCTTGTTGGAGATCCTATACAACAAAAAGGAGGACAGTGGACATTCACCAGGGGAAAAGAGAATTCCAACAAAATACTAACATTCAAAAGGTGCATTTTGATGGGAGTCATTAAAAATAAGATAGTTAGCTATTCTAGTAGGGAGTAATACTATCAACAACTGGTTAAAAAATTATGATACACTCATAATTTTGAAAGAAAAGTCTTCGTCTGGGAATTCCTGAGGTTGTTCAGGCTAGACATTCGACATGTCACAGTAGGAATGGCAAATATGTAAGCAAAAACATTTGTCATATGGCACTGTGCCTTGTCACTTGTCAAGACAAGAATTGCATGGGGTCATGGTTGACGTGAAAATGATTTTTCCTACTGTGACATTGCAGAATGGAGTTGTTGGAGATGTGTGATACCTGATGACAGGAGAATCATTGTGGGTAATGTGAAACTTTTATCATCAGTAGCTGATGACTCTGTGGAGGGAAGGATGCAGTTTTTGACCTAATGACCAAATTTATTTAAAGTCATTACATCATCATGTTCCAAATGTTTGGAGACAAAGCTTCTTGCAGAGAGTAAGATAAGAAGATCAGGACTCTTCTGAGGATTTTAGCATTCTGCTACTTAGCACTCTGTAAATAACAATAACAATCATATCTGTGACTTGTGCTTAATTCTTGTCATCTTACTTCTTGCAAGAGCAGGTGTTTAGATGTCAGTAAACGTCATCTACTTCCAATTAGAGGAAGTCCAAAATTTCACAAAGTGGGTGATGATGCAATTATTCGGATATGAATTTGACAGCGGCCTGCTGTTACCTTTTTGAGCTTTGAGGTTACTGAAGCCCTGTAAAGTAAAGCGCTTTTTTGCCATCGCGGTTCTGTCTGAGGTAGGGCTTTTCACAGTCTCGTCTGACCCGGAGAATAGAGGGACAGACAGCAAAAAGAGGGAAGGAGGAAGGTGAGTTAAGCAGGGCTTTAATCCGCAGGAAAGATGTGGATCAGCCATTCGAGGAAAGGAAGGAATTGCATCATTTGGAAAGTGGATCCTGCACAAAAGCTCAGTTCTTTTAATAATCAAGGTACTGTCTCTACGTTTAACACTGTCTCTGCTGACCTTTTGCTGTTGGCTTTGGTGAGGAACAGGGATTTCCATCAGGGCTGCTGGGCTCAGCTTTCTTCTCCTCTCCCTTCTTGACGCCCTTCTGGCTGGACTTAAATGGACTGCCATTGGACAGAAAAAGCTTCACTGTTAAATCTTCGGAGACTATCGTGAAGTAAACTGAGGACTAAATGGGGGATATCAGCTTACCTCAGGCTTACTGGTCCAATGGGGGGAAATTGGAAAACTTGATCTGTTGCCCTCTGCTGACTGGCTTCTGTGAGAGAAAGGAAGATGATGAAGCATTGCATTTCACTAATAATTTCTGATAACATTTCAGCAGTTAAGCTCATGTCATCACATTAGGTGAATAGCTGATCGGGTATCAGACTCCTTTAAATTCACAATGTGGATTAGGGTGTGTACCTTTGCATGCCTCCAGCTGAGTCGTCAAAACCTTCCTAATCTCGTTTACCCAAGTTGTTTTCACTTCAGCGGTTGGGGCCTAAAAGATCAGAAATAGTAGAATTACATGTAATCCGTCAGTTACCAATCAGGTGGATGATTTTTAACGAGGTTCTGTACCTGGACAATGTATACTTCTTCTCTGGAGTTGCACCAGATTTCAAATTTCTTGTTATCTCCCTTAGCATTCTCTGTAATTCCCACAGCACTCATCTGTTAGAAAAGAAAATGAGAGGTTCATGGAGGAAAGAGAACAATCTTCAGTTTTGGATTAAAACCGCATCAGTATTACAAAAAACAATATAATGATGCCAGTGTGCAAGTGCTCACATTAAGTGAATGTTTGAAGCTGTAGGAGGGCGCTTTCTCATATCCTTCGCCGTTTTCCTCTCTCCTCTTGCAAAAAAGCAGTGCCCTCTCATGGAGGAAGAGGTGTCTCTGCATGGGCTTGAATCGGGCCAAATCTTTGACCTTTGCGTGGCCTTTCTTGTGCTCTGTCCACACGCTGAATGACCCCTGCATCAGCAGTTTACCAATCTCACTCAAGTTACCCTGAGAGCGGCAAGAATTAAGATGTCACACATTAAAGCTGATGGATCAAACTTTGCACATATCCTAGAATGTTTTAACATGGATGGTGTTTGTGTGATTTGATATTAGATATGCTTTGTAAATATTCATGTTAAAATCCATCTCTCTCTCACACTCTCACACTCTCTCTCTCTCTCTCAACACACCATTATTGTTTCTTTAAGTTCACATATTAAAATATAAAAAACAAATGGAATCCACCTGTAGAAATAGCATATACTTCAAATGTTGAACAATTTAGATGTTGGAATATTTCACCAAAGATTATGGTCGGTTTAATATCTTACCTCATATCCTGTAATGGCAATGAAGTGCATGGAGTCATTGACAGCTTTTAGGATACCCAAGATGGAGATGAGAGCCTCCTGCAGGTCAGTGTAACCCTCACGGCCTTTACTGTACTTGAGCATTTCCTATCAACCCCACAGCACACATTTAACTCACAGCAATACTGAAGAGTGTCAGACATTAAGAAAAAAAGACTATTTAATGTTGCAGGACCTTTATGGACAACTTTTACCATCATACCTTCAATAGCAGCTGATATTTGGTGATTCTCTGTACAGGCTTTAGTAGATAGGAATCTAATCCAAGTTTGTGCTCCAGTTTTTTCTGACATTCCTGGTCAATGAATAAGATGATACTATTTATTTGAAACAACACCCACAAATACAAACATCAGTGTGTTTTGACATGTTGTTTACCTGGAAGAAGGCACAGTCTGAGCACTGCCTCCAAAGGCTCTCTGACCTAGGCTTATTGTGACAGTATTTCTCATAGATCTGCAGTTCTGTCATCTGAGTGAAGAGGCAAATTTGTACGTCAGATACATGTTGGATTCACGCCTACTTCCTGAACACTGGATATTTCCCTCACCCTTTCAAGAAAACACCTCCCAACCAGTTCTGGGCAGTCAGTGAACTGCTCTAGCTCCCTCAGGAATGTCCTGAAAACAATTACAAAAATGAACAAAAATTAGGAAGAATGTGAGAAATATTTTTGAAAGTACTGTTATATGTAAGCTAATTTTCTTCCATTCCTCAAGATGTTCTTATTTTCACCCAGGACCATTTCTTTGTTTGACTGACTGTTAGTAGAATTGTGCAAAACCCATTGTTGATTTTCTCCGAATATGTCACCAGCAAGGAGGGAAAATAATGTGAAAAAACATATAAGAATTAAGTTGGAATTTCCTTACATTTAAGTTGCAACTGATACATTATAACATTCATGATAAAATGATAAAATGCAGCATTTGATCAGATATACATTTTTCAATATCTTGAAATTACATCCCTATTTGAGATTTTTGGAAAAGCAATCACCATCAATACCATAACAACAGAAAACATGAACAAAACATGCAAAACCATTCCTAGCAGGAAGTATGTATTGTTTCATGTAACTGTGAACTGACAGCCAATTCACCTTTTGTGAAAGTGATAGATTTCAGGCATGTTACCAAACAGAACCTCCTTCTTGTTTTGTAGAGGACTGGGGATGAGGCAGGCCATTGCTGGATTATCCATCTCGGAGGCATATCCCTGCGACATACAGTACAAACACACATTGGATTATACTACACAGTAAAATGGAGTTGGGAATAAATAGTCTGTGGTTTGGACAAACACCTGTAACACACAGAGCAGCTCCTCTACATAAGCTCTCTCAGTTTCAAGCAGCTCGTTCATAACATGTCTGTAAAAAGAGAGGGAACAGGAAGGAAAGCGCAAGTAGGATATTAGAGAATTGTTTGACACAGTTCATCTTGTAATCTGTTAAGAGGTCAATGAGTTATCGGCGATCCTTCACCTCCTGAGGACTGCCAGGTTCTCCTCCTCCTCTGACTGCGATGTGTGTCTCCCATTACTTTCCACATTATGTAGCTGGTCGTCTCCCTTGAGGAGAATAAACATGGGGGCGATTAGCTAACAAAACGAGCACAGATGCAGACATAAAACAAATTCACTTCAGCACTCACTTTCTCGTAGTTCCCTGTGCCTCCCTCTGAGTTGATCTTCTCCTGCTGGGCTCTGTGTGCTGTGGCAGAAATCAGACATACAAAATATCATTATATAATATAATTGTAAGGATATATAAATTATGTTAAAATTCTCACAAACACAATTACAAGTGAATTTGCATTTTTGTTGTTGGAAATCATAATTACTGTGCCCCAAAAATGTCACTGTGATCTGGTTTTAATGGAAAAGTGTTTTGCATGAACCCCTTGCACCTAATTCTGGACTTAAAAAATATATGTTATATATATACGTTACAACTGAATGAGTCAGTTGCGAAAACAGATTGTCTACAGTGCTTATCCTGCCTGCAGTGTTCCTGTAGCCAGTCCAAGCTGACATCGGCAAGAGGCAGGGTTTAATTTGGATTGTTCACTTGTCAATCACACGGCCCCATAAAACCATCCAATCATTCACTCTCTCATTCCCACCTATGAACAAGTTTTCAGTTTTTGGACAGTGGATTGAATACTGTAAAGGCTGTTCTAATCATGACCTGAAATGTATGACAAGTCAGTGTCTTGCACAAGATAAACTAAATACATTTCCATGAGAGAATGTGAAGTGACTGACCAGGAGAGCTGAGCGGAGATTTGATGAAAGCCTCAGGCCTGGGAGCCACTGGTTGCACTGGTCTGGTCTGTTTGGCTGCCAGCTTCTTCAGGCTCACTGTCCTCTTATCAAACATCTCCTGCATGGACATCTGTTTCTGGAAAACCTTCTCCACTTGGTCCTGCTCAACACAGGAAGTCATTAGGAGGAGTGTTAATACTGGATATCATGTCATAACTGAACTAACGAGATGTTTGCTGTTGGTATTATTTTGTAGGTTAACTATATGGACATCGTGAGCAAAACATCTATGAAAGAGTGTGATGATAATAATTGTTAACTAGGAATAATTTCAAGATGTTTGTCTGTGTTTAAAATTAACAGACCTGCAAGTCTTGTTTTTTCCATTATGTTTTGGATAAGCTGATGTTGTGAATATGATTGTCATGTTTTGCGGATAACAGCACCTTTACTGTAGTCCTACCCTTAGCTGCTGGTTGAGCACTGCTTCATAGTCTTTCCAGATAGTACTGAGGTCTGTCAGGCGGTTCTGGTCTGCATTATCCAGGTAGCTCTCCAATTCCTGCAGGGCTAACTCTGCCCCTTCGTGTGACTGACATTTGTCTACTGGCTGGAAAGCCAGCAGGTAAATACCATCATCACACCACTTTGAAGCCTATAGTTATGAAGAATAACAATTTGTGAGAAGGGACAAACAATCCATGTAAACTGCTGCAAATGGGAAGTTTCTGCGGGTGTCGGTTTCTCACTTTCTCCAAACATTGATAAAGCTCTATGGCTTTCAGCAGGTGTTCCTTCTTGGCCTTCAGGTTGTTGCTCAGATCCTGTCGTACTGTTTTGAGTTCGGTGCATTTTGGCTGAATGGAATCCTCAGCATAATGTGAGTACTTGATCAGACTGTCACCCTCATGGGCCAAAGCCAAAGTTCTCTCCAAGACCTCCTGTTGACAAGTGTACAATGACCAGTTGAAGCTGGTTCCTTCATAAAAGGAGGTAATCCTTACAAAAAATACATATAATTAAGTTTCATATGTTCTCTGCATGTTTCATCTGTATTTTTTCTTCCTGTTTTATGTTTTATATAAGCTCAGCTTGAGTAAATTCATATAATATATAAATCAGACATGCATATATGTATTAGCTATGTCTTTTGTCTTTCGGTCAGGGGATAGCACAGTGTATTATCTTCCTCCATCTAACCCTCTCCTCTGCATCCTCTTTTTTACATCATGTCCCCTTTCATTACATCCATAAAAAAGTCCTCTTTGGTCTTGTAGTCTAGGCCTCCTGGCTGGGAGTCCCAAACTCACCGTCCTGAGCCAGATATTCACTATCTCTATTGGTTTTTTTGCGGAACACAAAAAAACCCAGTAAAAGTTTAATTTAGAAATGGTTAACTTGGGACTCGACCAGTAAAACATGATGAAGGTATTATTCAGCTCTCCTGCGTTAGACAGAGTTTGAAGGGTGATGTGGAGGGTACCACTTACACAGACTTTGTCCTCATAGGTGGTGAGTTCATCGAAGATTTGGTCAGCATGTGCTGGGCTGATCCCCACTTCAGAAAAGGTTGCAAGTTTATCAGACACCTGATCCAGCAGAGCCCTCACCTGGAGTAGAGACACAAAGCTTTTCAACCAAACCCTGAAGGGATTGGTTGAGCTCATCGGAAGCCTACGAATAATTTCATCAGCTGACCTCTTTGTAGTTGTGTTCAAAGTTGCGCAGTTGGAGACACTGTTCCAGTTTTTTTTTGTGCTTCACCCAGAACTCATCGAAAGCCCTTTCTGTCTCATCCAGCTGAGACAACAATCTGGCAGAGGAGTGTTTATGGATTGAGAATGATGGTTATATGAACAGAATGATGCTTAGATTTAATAAGACACCAAAAAAATGTGAATACTGACTTGACGATTTTGAAAAATCTTGTTTGTATTATGAATTTTTTATATTTGAATTCGGATTGAGGAGCAACAATTTAGGATGATCACACAGCTGATACATATATTTTTTTATGGAAAATACAGAAAAGGAAACTGCTACTTAAAATGAATTGCTAGATAATGGTCTGAGTTAGTCATTGAATCAGCCAAAGGTGTTCCCACCTTTGCACAGTGGCTAGGTTCTCCAGTTCATCCTGGTTCATATTATGGTCGGGGTCTCGAACCACAGGCTCATTAATGCTCTCCAACAGCCTGCCGCCTTGCCCAAGAGCCACCAGCAGATCCTCCTGTAGACACACACAGACTGAATAAAGTAAAGGATGGAAAGAAACCTTTTTTGTAAATGTGTCATGTAATAATTCACATAAAAGGCAAAGTAGGCGAATGCGTATTACCTTCATTTTGTCTCGCTTGTCGGTGTGTGTGCTGAGCAGTATTGTTGTCGCCTGAATTTCATTGGGGAGCTCGGTTTCAGCCAGCTCAGTCCCAAAGAACTGCAGGGCTTGCGCTGTCTTCTTTACCATTAAGGCAAAGCCCTCAATAGCCTGACAAACAGAGGACATTAATGAAGATTGTCCAACTGAGAACTAGATTGTCACATAGTGTCACCAATAATGGATATGAGTGGGCGCTACTCTGATTTTAAAATCAGACAGTCAAATGTCTCGATAATCTGAACTAATATGCTCAAATGCGGCCATGAGACAGAGGAATGCTGAAAACCTTTTCAGTCAGAGATCTGTGATAACATTCAGTTGAAGCTTGCTGAGTGAAACTTTAAAGTTGTGATATAAAAGAGGAGGGAAACATTTTTCTTAATCCATTTTGGAATGCGCTTAAATCAGAGGGGCGGAGCTTAAACTAGATGACAAAATATTACGTAGAGATGTATATATCACCCAAGCAGGGAAAACTACATCAGTGCAGTAAAGTGATAAGAGGATTGGAATGGCATTAGTGATCAGCGGTCCATGAAAATATACCCCTATCAGCTCTGATATAAATCAATATTCCTGATTGTGATGAACTCAGAACAAACTGTACTTATGGGACTCATGGACATATGTCTTTCACTGACTGTATACTGTACACTGTGTGCATACTGTTCGGTGGGAGATCCATTTCTCGTGACTGTATTCCTGTGTTCCCCCGAGCTCCTTGGTCAGCTGGGATTGGTCAATGTAGGAGTGTAGTTCAGATATTGAGCTCAGCATGATCACCTGAAGAAAGAATTGCCTTGAATATAATTTGTTATAAATATGATGTCGTTGTGTACCCATGAACATTCTCCAAAATCCAAGGGACTTCTTTCTAACTTCTGACCACAGCCGATTGAAGAACAAATGTGAAACATGAGTAGCGGTAAGAGGCTTGACTCACTGGCACCTTCATCTTGAACTCATCCTTGTTGAACTTGAACAAAATGTCAGAGATTGTGCGCTGAAGAAGAGTGTTGGGCCTCAAAACCAACACCAGCTGGAGGTTTCCAGGGAATGAGCCCTTAAAAAGGGAAAAGATGGAGATGATTACTTACGGGAGCCCCCAACAGTACAAAAGATCATCTCCATACTGAGGAGAAAAAAAAAAAAAAAACTTCAGCTGACTTTGCCTCAGTCACTGACCTTAGTTTCATGTATATATCTTCCAACGTAAGCCTACTTTGTTAAAAGTAAAATTAAAGGGTGATAAATATGGGTTGTTGGATACATTCCTGCTGCAGAAATGTTTATCATGTTAATGGTCTTTTCTTTGCACCAGCATAAAAATATGAATAAAATTTGTTAAAATATTTGGTGTGCTGGATAGGTTCCCCTGTCTGGTGGGTAGACTGAGAAGGGTAGTGAAAAGTAAGGACAACTGGAAATGTGCCACAGCATCATGCCCCTGCCCCTGTGTGTGTTCTGTGTGTGAGGATGGTCAAATACAGTTAAATTTCTCCCTCCCATCAAAAGAGTGGAGAGGTTGAGTAAAACATATCGTTAAGATTGATCGGAAACTCCCATTTACATCTAACAATCGAAATGCACGGACAGACAAGGAACTGCGCTTAAGGCAGTTGGGTGATTGTAGAGAGAGCACAGTGATTGCCTGACCCGGGGCAATAGGATTGTTAATACAACTTCAATTATCTAATGACATAAATGGCTTGCTGTCTACCACAGGTGAGTTAGAAATGGCTGCCCAAGGCAGAAAACTACAAAATGAAAATTGTTGAGTAGAAAAACAACAAAGAGAGAAAATAGAAACACTTGTGGTAGGTTCACTTTTCAGGCCAGAAATGACCCCAGCCAAGATTGTTTGTTGATGTGGTCAGACTCAACAATATATTTCTGTACTGTACATCAAGCGATGTAATCTGCTATCCTGGGATACACAGTTCCATCATTATGTTTTATGCGGACAGAAAAGCTGATGATGAGCCAGTTCCATATCTAATATGATAAAAGTAGACCCGATTACTAGCAAGGCAAGACTCAACTTTTGTCTTGTTAGGAATCAAATACTGTGTTAACTGCATTGTGCTTCTGTCGATGTGTTCTGTACTTATATGCTTATCCTCATCAAATGGCTGTTTGACAGAATCATACTGCACTGTCAGTGAGTCACTTTGGGAGCATTGTAATTCCCACATAATGAGAAAATAAAACATCTTAAAAAAACCTTGAATAAGTTTTTCCTATAATTTAGTAAAAGCATAAATGAAGACACTTTGTCAAAAACTGTCAAATAAAATACTTCAGGTCATCCACATGATTTTGTGCAATAGTACAGTGTGGTTATTTTTGGAACAACAAAGAATCGGCATTAAAAATAAAAATCTAAATATAAATGTACCGATATTTTTCACCAAATACAAAATAAAGACTTACTATGCAGCCTGCATGAGCAGAGAATGAAAATGGAGCCATACAGAGGAGGTTGTGGTATCACAGGAAGAACTATGATGATTGATAAACAATGACATCAATAGAAGACATTGGATGGGCATGTATGTTAGGCTCCACTGACAGGTCAACTGTGTAAGTGGGAGCCATGATGTCAGAGGGAAGCAGTGATGTCACAAAGGGGACCTTAGCAAATGAGAAGTAACTCGGTCAACTGAGGCGTGTCTTATCATGTTGTTTAGTGACAGAAATTTCAGCAAGAACACGTATGCTTTAACAAAAAAGAGCTTGTATGTAGCTATTGAATGCCCGAAGATATTGAACGCAGCAAGTACTTTGGCAGAAAGTGCCTCTGGGGTTTAATAAACACACATCTACAGAAAGTAGACAGTGTGCATTGTCACAAGGGGCATTCATTATTGCAAATGGAGGACTAGTGTTGGACCAGAAACTGTGAAGTCATTTTATCTATCTATCTATCTATCTATCTATCTATCTATCTATCTATCTATCTATCTATCTATCTATCTATCTATCTATCTATCTATCTATCTATCTATCTATCTGTCTGTCTGTCTGTCTGTCTGTCTGTCTGTCTGTCTGTCTGTCTGTCTGTCTGTCTGTCTGTCTGTCTGTCTGTCTGTCTGTCTGTCCGTCCGTCCGTCCGTCCGTCCGTCCGTCCGTCCGTCCGTCCGTCCGTCTGTGTTTATGGGAATTTTTGACAATTCTTCCTGAGGCGCATTTGTGAGGTCACACACTGATGTTGGACGAAAAGGCCTAGCTCTCAGTCCCCGCCCTTAATTCATCCCAAAGGTGTTCTATCGGATTGAGGTCAGGACTCTGTGCAGGCCAGTCAAGTTCATCCACACCAGACTCTGTCATTCATGTCTTTATGGACCTTGCTTTGTGCACTGGTACACAGTTATTTTGGAAAAGGAAGGGGGCAGCTCCAAACTGTTCCAACAAAGTTGGGAGCGTGGAATTCTCCAAAATGTCAACAAGTGACATCTTGTGGACGACCTTCCCAGAAGAGTTGAAGCTGTTATTGCCGCAAAGGGTGGCCAAATGTCATCTTTAACCCTATGGATTAGGAATGGGATGTCACATAAATTCATATGGGAGTCAAAGTAGGTGAGCGAATACTTTTGGCCATATAGTGTATGTCATGAGTCGCAGCAGCTATGAGATAATGAAGTGAAAGGGGGAGATTTTCTTTTTAAAGACATCTAAAAATGTATCCTTACAGTATTACCTTAAATTACAGAAGATTTTCTTGATAACAAAACTTAATTTACTTCACTGTTATGCAATGCTGCATTATAGTGTTAAGTATGTGGAATTATCCAGCTGGACCAGACAGTAGTAAAAGGATGACAGCAGGTGCTGTTGCTATAAGCATCTTACCAAATCATTGATTATATATAAATGTAAATGTTACTCAAATTACAATGGAGGAGGAATTGGAAGCGGGTTTCACAGCTAACCAAGAACAACAAATCGAAAAAAAGATCTGCTATGATTCCAATGTCAGTTCCTCAGTCATAAAAATTATCTGTATTGGTCTTATTGTATCTTAACTATGTGTGAGGGAATAGGATTTGTTTCACAACATCACTGTTCTGCCAGCAGCCAAGTAACAGAGAAGCCCAAACAGATCTATTTAAATAAACACATCAAGCTGCTGTGACATCGTATTACTTTAAACTTGGACATTTATGAGGAGCCTCAGATACATTTTCTCTGTCTTATTGCCATGGTCTACAAAACCAAACCCTTTTGGCTCTCAGTCCAGCCGTATCAAAGTCATGAGATGATAGAGTTCTTAATGGCTTCACTACTTAAGTTTGGGTCGTCTGCCGAGGTCTTTGTTGAGTCGTGAGTCCTGAAAATTTGCCATGAACTCGAGCTCTACAACACCAGGACAAAATATGTGCTGTTATCCATTTAACAGTTTTCTAGTTCCCCTTGTGAGATTAATGCTTGATTTAACTTGAAATGAATGAGTGGAGCACTCAAGGATCTGGAGACCATTAATTTCTCCTGTCAGACCTCACTCCCTTACTTATATCACATCCTCAAATTCCCCCTTTTATGTATCCACATTTAGTTCAAGTTAAAAGTGAACTGAGAGGAATTAAGTGCTGACAAATCAAATGATCGTATGCCACTATACTATGTTTCTACACCGCTGTGGAAATAAAGATTTGGAGGTGCTTCAAAAACCTAACACTTGCTGGATCAAAATTCAAGTATCAATCACAAACTGATGATGGGGCCAACCCCCTTTATCAGCCGGTAACCATCATGGGATGGTTATGAAAGAACTCACAGGAGAAGCAATTATTAGCAATAGAGAGGGGAGAAAGTATGGATAATTGTGTTCCTCCCTGCAGCAGTTCACACTTAACAGACTTGCCTTTTGCATAAAATAAAATGGAGTTTGGAGCCTTTTCCTCCATACAGCAACCTCAACATGTTCTGATTGTTTGTGATATTTTACAGTTTTGGTATTTAATCAAATGGTGTAAAGAATACAATCGTATAAAAGTAAAACAAAGTCCTATTTTCTTCGCATGTTTCAAGGTACATTGTTGGCGATAAGTAATGGGGGCGGGATCAAGGAAAGTTTTCGCTCACATTAACATCTTGGTATAGGAATAATAATGGTCTGTTTTCTGCTCCCTGACAGCCATGTGGTGTTTGAAGAACAGAGGGGGCTAGTTTCATTTCCCTTATATGGCCTCTGCTCATGGGTGAGGATGAAATTGGGGAGCCTCTGAGAGGTTTTCCTCTCTGCATTCGAATATTAAACAGTTTCTCTCTCACAAAGCAAAATGCAAAAACAAAGCCATGAAGAAAAATCAACAAAGAGGAGAGAGAGTAATGAAAAGGCACCTCAGGTCTGCACACAAAGACAAACTTACTGCGATACGAAGCAGGGTCCCTTTGACGGCTGCCCATCGGTCTTGCCGGCGATCGATGACCAGGATGAAACCCACACTTGATGATGACAAACTTGATAAAAACATGCAACATGGTTAGACCTGTGTTTTAACAGAATACTGCTGGATTCAATACCTAAGCCACTGGTTAAAAAAGACAGAAATAATACTAAGTTACTTTGACTTTACTCTCAAGAAAAAGATTAAATCATTTTGACAGAAGGAGTAACAAATCAAATTTCTGCAGCAGAACATATGTGAACAATCCTAAAAACAACAACAAAAAAAAACAACAACATTTTCCTCTGCCGAATGGAGAAGCCAAGTGCATGTTGTTCAATTATTCTGCCGCTTATCTTCTTAGAGGGCTGGTGGGGACTATTGTGAGGCACCCCCAGTTTTCCTGGCCCCCAGCCTCAAGCTCCCGCTTCTTTCTCTGAACCCCATTCATCTGCTGTCTTCTCTAATCCAAGGGGAGAGGAGGGCTATAAAGGAGGGCTATACAGAGGGAGCGTTTACACAATCAATGACAATCCCGACAAGTGCTTCTCATCTGCAACATCATCTATGCATACCTGAATGAATACACTGAGGCTGAAAGACACCTTAGTACCCGGACACAGTCACTACTTCTCACACAAATGTCCCTGGTATCCATGAAAAGCTTTCCCATCCATCTACTTGCAGCTGCATGTATGCAGAGCCGGCACATCAAAATATCCCATTCTGGAGTCCGAAAACAAAACAAAAACCCAGAAACAAAACAAAAAACATGAAAAAGGGATGTATTGCAAATACCGGACCCCAGTGTGTTGTGCAGTTTATAAGAGAGGGAGCCAAAGCCTTTGACAATCAAAGCGTTCAGCCCCACATACCCCACCATCACCAACACCCCCGTCCCCACTCCATCTTACAGGCATCCAATGAGCTTTATGGTAAGAGCCTATCACACTGCTCAAAAGTGACAGACAGCTTCACTGCCCAGCTGGTTAAACTTTTCAAAAATTGTGGACAGTCTGACCAAGCAACTGTATGCGTAAGCCATGTCTGCTCTGCTACTCTAACATTTTCATCCATGAAAAGGCACTCCGTCCCCTTCTATTTATTGCAAACATATCCGGGCTATTCCACTCTTCCATCATCATTCCACTAAATCATCTGTACGGGCTCTCACAGCTGCTCTGGTTTTCAAAGCAAAACCAGATTTACATCTCAGCTGCAGAAGAGGAGGAGGGGATAAGTGGGGAAGAGAGCCTTTCAGCCTCAGAGACATTTTACAGCTGCCTCAGATGAGAGGCTGGTTTATGATGAAAATACAGCATTGCAGGGCGAGTGAACCCGATGATATGAGATTTTGTTGCTGCTGTTGTCAACCTCAATGACCAAACTGCAGTGTCTGAGAATGTATTTATGTGACACCATTTCTCAAAAGGTGACACAATATATAAATTTCACCTCCATGTCCATCATCCCTTCTTAATGTTTTTATAAACGTCATGCAGTACAGGGATTTAGCTTTTGAGAGGTAATTCCATATTCAAAGAAAATACAATCACGTTTCATGAAATAGTATC
Source organism: Fistularia tabacaria (assembly GCA_901007705.1). Taxonomy (NCBI): domain Eukaryota; kingdom Metazoa; phylum Chordata; class Actinopteri; order Syngnathiformes; family Fistulariidae; genus Fistularia; species Fistularia tabacaria. Next base: position 224,909 of record CAAKHD010003186.1, on the reverse strand, counting down.
AAAACATAATGACATAATATATGATCATACAAATCATCTGGAAAAGCTCTGGACAAAAATGCATGGAGGTCCCGATGGGATGATCTGGAAAAAAACCCTCACCGCCTCATTTAGCAGTAAGGGGGATTTACTGCACGAATATACGACACACATATAGCTAGCCCCCACACAACTTAGCACAGCAGAACAGTGATATATAAGGACTGCAGTTGGCCAATTACAGGCGGATTCAATGACCAAAACACATTGCAATTCTGGAATTATTGCTTAGTGTTGACACACACTGCTCAACAGGAAGACTGGATCCAGGCCTTCATGCATGTGCTACAAGCTGGGAAGTATTATGAGTTAACACAAAGTTCTGGGGCTGGTCAAAAATAGAAATCTTTGAAGTACTTAAAGAATATGAGACAAAACCACTTTCAGCAACTGTTCAAGGTTGTGATACCCAGATATAGGATTACAGTGTGTGGCTGGTTGAAGTTGTTGTTCCTTCAGGTAACTCCATCCATCTGTCTTAATAAACTAAACAGCTTGAGGCTCATGTTATTTCCTGCTTGAATTGACCAGCTGACCACTGACATTAATGCTCATTACAAAGGATGTATATTTAGAATTTCAAATAGCTTTTTCATGTTACTAAGAGAGGATTTGGAAGACCGTCTTCATGGCCTGGAGGTAAAAAAGGTGTGCATGAGATCATGTAATGATATTGATATATTAATTTAAACTGGGTATTTTATGTAGATACGAAAGATATAAAGATAGAAAGATGAGTAAAGTACCTCTCAGACTCAAATTTATGAGGAGGGCTATTCTGACAGATTGATTGCCTTACATGTCATATACTCATTCCTTTGGAGACAATAAGCATGGGATGGATTATCACTGGTTGGAAAGTCAACTGGCAAATTCCATTAAATCAGAAATCTCTTTTAAATTATCTCATGAGGCCTGCATTTTTCTGAAGTGAACCCATGAAGTGAACTACTGCCACCCACTGGGAGACATGGTGGAGCTCATTCTTGTACTTTATTTTTCTTCCTCTTCCTGCAATAATCTTAGCTTTCAGTCCATCTTTTTTTATGACCACTTGTATTCCATGTTTATAGACTCTGGGAGCAAATTTAATTGAACTTGAGTTTTTTCATTTATTATCCGCTGCTTAACCTACACTAAGCATATCTCAGCTGTCAAGAGGTAGGGTTACACCCTGGACTGGTTGCAAGTCAATTGCAGGATCACATATAGAGACAAACAACCATCCATACAAAGGGGCAATTTTCCTCATTTTTCCCAATTAACCTCTTGCATGTTGTTGGACTGTGGGAGGAAACCCACGCAGACATGGGGAGAACATACAAATAGTACACAGAAAGGCTTGAACCTCAATGGGCCCTCCGTGCTAACCACCATGTCACTGTGCCACCCTGAACTTGAATTTATGGAGCCATTCTTGTACAGAATGTTTTCTTACTCTTAATTTGTCAACAAACATTCTTCAGAACTGTTATGTATATTCAACAAGCACTAAACATATTTACTATGGAGAAATGGTTTTGACTGACGACAATACATTCATGAGTGGGAAAACAAGTGTGGGAAAACAGAAAAGGGAACTGCGTCATAAATCAAATATCTTAAAATTAGAATTGGAAATGGTGTTATGTGGGAAATGATAATTCAGTACATGTCTCATTGGAAGGGGTTAATTGTAATACTCCTGATGGACTATACCTGGGCACACTTGTCAAGTAGGTGAGGACATTGTGAAACTCCAAATCAGTTATCTCTCCAAATCCAGGAAATTCTGGGAACACGATGACAGGGCTTCCATTGTCTCCTCTGCCCCCTGAGGAGTTGGAGAAAAGAAACAGTGACTATCTCAGCATCGATGTGTATGAATACTTTGAGACACTTAATATACAGCTTATTTCCAGAATTTTTATATAATTTAAACATACAGAATGTGTCAAAATAGATGAGCAATTTTGTGTTTCTTTTTGTGTTGCAGTAAAAAAACGGAAGAGAACGTGCTCAAATAAAAAGCTGTGGCCACAAGGGGTCACTGGCGTTTACAATGACGAGAAGAATTTCTTGACAAATTATTTTGCTATTTTTGCTGTCTCATTCCTTGCATGCATGAATGCAGATTGTAAAGCAGATACTGTTTTTCATATCAAGATAATACTTTTTGAATGAGATCTGACACAATTCATGAATTGTGATTTTATATGATTGTCATCCATTCCCCTATCTTTATCTTTGCTGTCAGAGCTAAGATCTGACAGCAAAGCAAACACATGGGACGGTAACTGAAGCTGACACTCCAAAATTAAGCTAGAGTTTATAGTTTGAAATGAAAACCAACTAATCTGGTCTTTATTTTAGACCTATGTTCAAAGAACCAAGTAGAAATTCAGCTTGAAATTAAGTTGAAAATCAAATTCACAATGATGGTGGGATTTTTATCGAACATAATGTTGGGGGATTTTATTCAACTACGATGTATTTCTGCTTCTGTGCTGCAGGCGGCTACTGATGTTGAGAGACTGTCCCCAGAGACAGGAGACTGGAGGCTGCATCACAGGAGGGTCTGCTGTCAGCCTCTAATAGCTCTGGCTCAAATCCAGGGCTTTCCTTGTGCACTGTCCAGCTAAAGACCTAACAGAAAAAGTTTGCACCCTTATGAAAAGTCTATTTGCTTCAAACACAAGAGATAACATTGATGACGCTAAGTACATTGTTGCCTTTTAGTCTTAATATTCTTAATTCTGTTATCCAGAGGCAACGTGAACAACCGCTTCATAGTTTTAAAAATTCTCTTGTCACTGTCAGCACGTATGACTAGAATATCAGTCCGTCTGCCTTTTCTTCCCTCGTTGCCATAGCAACAGCAAGTGCATGGTCATGGTTTAAATGTCTGCTTGGATCTTTTTTCAGCAAAATGGTTCCTGCCTCAACGGTAGCCACAAGGTCACCTCTGACATGCACTGGGGGCGTAGTTTTCCCTGGCATGTTAGACTTAATCTTGATAGAGAACTTTTTATTTAATAAAAACGGAAAATGTTATTCCATAGCATTTATTAAACCTTTGTAAAAAAGAGAAGTCTTACATGGTATCACTGAAAAATGAAGCCCGCCTATTTTAAAAACGCAAACAGTTACGCAAACACAAGGCTGTCATCAAACGATTAAGAACAAAAGGTTATTTATGAAAAGCAAATACTAACTGCCAAGGCTAAACCTATCAAATATACCCTGCAAACTGAAGAAGTGTCTTGGATGATAGGCGAAACGTCTTCAAAGTAAGAAAACCAAGTCCAGTTGCCACAAGAAGAAGATTTTGACAAAAATATTTATCACTATTTTCTGAGAAAGACTGCATAAGAAATTGTTTTCTCTGGTGTTTTTCAGAGGATATCATCCTTGCCTTGATCCCTGTTATTGCTATTATCACCCTAACTACTTTACCTATTTCAAACATATTGCAGTCCGTGATGGTAAAATATCATAGAATGTTGCTTGCATTAACAAAAGGAAAATTGGTATTAATAAGAAAGAGCTTCCTGTTTGAAATCTAAGTATTACCTGCAAGAAAGGCAAACTTCTTCTTGAGGTCAGGGGTGATGTCGACAGCGCGGAGGGGGCTGCTGTCCTGTTGCATGATCTCATCTGGGGGAGATTTGAGAGTGAAACCGCAACATTAATGACATCAAATCAGACAATGTTAGGAGTAGAATTTAATGTGATATCAGCTCGAGGTCGCTAATTGATTAATATTTGCCGTGGATATTTTTATTATTCAGTCTGACACTTTCGAGGGCACATTTTTCATGTGTGATTTAAAAATTCCGCAACTTTAACTTGATACTGAGAAAAAAGTGATGAGTAAAAATATGGAGCATGGACTCATTTGACACTGATAATGACTGATAGTTCAACGACCAAAGCTAATGTGTAATATGTAAACTCATATAGTAGATATCATACAAAACCTTTCATTTCTGCAACATCTATAGGCTACATAAGCCAAAACAGTAGGATTTTTAAACTCTTAAATCAGGAAACCTTAAAAACAGGTTCAGGTTTTCACTCCGGTGTGGACTTGCAACAATGAAGGCTTGTGATGAAGCTGAGGAGAATAATTATGTTATAAATGGCAATCCTTTATCAATAATAACGTCAAAATAACGAGTTATTTCATCCCAAAACAATCATTCATATTTTTTCCGCCCTCTTAACTAACAAACACATTATTTACCAGGCAGTTTCAAGACCCATCAGCTTTATTTAAATGATAAAGGTAAAAATAAGCATATGTTCTACTTTTGAATCCTCCTAATAGGTTTTCCCAAGCCAAACACATCTTCAGTATCAATCCTCCAGGCATTTTTGAAGGCACGTGTCAGACAGTGAAATGAAATGGTATCATGGAAACCAAAGAAATCTCTTAATTCTCTTTTACCAAGTATGAATTCCTTCATATTATATATTAAGTTTCAGACTGACTTTTTTTTACAGGAGTCACTCGACTGCCCTTCTTTTATGTCAATGTGGGGAAAATATGAACAATATGACACGGAGGCCATAAACCAGAGGAAATGGTAAGCAGTGGTGAAACTCGAAGGTTCTCCAAAGATCCAATTCAAAGTCTATTTGCTTCAAAATGTACAAAAGCTCTTATTAAACTGGAATTCAGCACAATATTCAGAACGGGGTCGATTTTAACTCCTTTAGTCTGACTTTTTGTTTGTTTTCTCCGGAGGCACAACACAACCTCATTTTGGAGACCTTGGAAAGTTAGTTTTGTATTTTAATTCCATTCAGTTCACTTCCTCCCTTGATCAAACAGAGTACTTGATTAAATTATCATTTTTTTCCACCATCATTATTCATAGAGAATGCATTTTAAGCATCACTTGTATGATATGATTACAGACTAAGTTTGAGGTCAAGGGTAAATATGGTAAGACAGAACATTATCAGCGTTTACCTCCAACAAAAGTGGGGAATCATTCTCGAGATTGATTGGATAAACTTGATTCGCTCCTCTATGAAAACTCAGGTGAAATCGGATAACAACATTAAACCAAAAACACACAGGATCAAAATACCTGTAAATTCTACAAAATTTTAAGAATATTCACTCTGCCAAGACATGTTTTCCCCAAAAGCACTGGGTATGAGGGACCACCATCAGATTCGCAGTCGGACAGACGCACACACACACACACCAACTTGACCCTGTTGCCCTGGACTGACTTCTAAAACAGCAAAGTAAAGAACCTACCATCAGTCCATTTTGACGTATCTCAGAACATTTCTATTTCTTCTCCATTTAACCTGTTATTAGTTATCCTGACTGACTCTTCCACTTTTCAACTGTTACCACCTCCAGTTAAAACAAACTAAAACATTTTTTTTTCTTTGAGCTCTGTCAGGTTTCATGCCCTCGGGCTATGACAGATGTTTTTTTTTTCAACAGCCCAAGCAATATATCATTGAGCATAATTGGCTGTTCACAGATGAACCGTATCAATTTTAGACCTTGAACAATGCACACCAACTGGTTTGGGGTGAACTTTTTCTTCCAATCTATGCTTTAATATCCTATGATTTTAAAATGTAATTTGCAGAAATGACTTCTATGCATTCAATAGATGCCGGTAAAGTAATACATTTATCTGAGAAAGACAACACGTTGGATTTGTCCAAAATGTCTATTGATTAGATTTACCGTGCTTGGGATGTTAAGTCAGTTTAACTGTGACTGTCATAACTTAATGGGGAAAAGCAGGTTTTTTCACTTTACCTTGACTCATGCTGTATTGTGGGCTCTGTGGGACACTGTGTAGTTTATGTGGCTCCACCTACCTTATACTGTATTCTATAGCATGTATATGACACAGAGTAATGCATCAGGCTTTAAGCTGATTGGACACAATTGCGAATTACAACATTTGATTGTTGTGGACACTGCAGTGGACACTTATGTAAAATACATTTTGGGAAACAAATGATTTCTATCATCTATTGGACCATATTGTGAATTGACTGTACAGTTACGGCCCTTTTAAATTGCATTTCTTTGCACATTTTAAATGTATACTTTGGTGTGGAGTAGTTATATGACTTCATAGATAGAGAATATTAATCGATGTATGAGTCACAGAAGTTTATAGCACCAGAATGACTAATTTTAGACTAACTACCTGACTGATTTCATTTGCGAGCACCTTTTTCCAGACTCTTTCCTGCTCTTAACCATTCTTTTCATCATGTTGATTGATTATTCAAACAGCAGCCAAAGATTTTAGGGAATTGAGGGACCACAATGATTTTTCAAGCACGTTTTAAACATATCAACATATTGGGAAATGTCAGATGTGGGAATGAGAGAGTGAACGGTTGTCTGTCTCTGTATGTGGCCTTGTGATTGACTGGCGATCAGGCCCGCCTCTCACCCAACAGCAGTAGGGATAGGCTCCAGCATGGAATGGATGGATAGAGGATGGACAAAACACAAAATATTAAAATAACACAGTGGACAGGAACTCTCTGCTAATATTCAAATACATTGCCTTCCTCAAACTGTATTTGCATCACCATTTAATTTGTTCTTCACTGATGTGTTTGATAATAAGCTTAAAAACACAATGACATGAGTGAGCAGGGCATCGTTATAAAAACTAACTCTAATTTGTCTTCCAACAGTTTGAACTGCATCATTCAAGCTCAGAAAGGGAAACCAAAGGCAGACCCATCACAGTCTTCATGCATTGTTGTTCCTGTGTGAATAATGTACCCATTATTGTGAGGATGAAGAGCACAAATGGACACTTTAAACCAGAATCCCGCTCTGTATCTAAGACCACAGAATTACCAGGTGGTTTAAAATCTTACATTTGTCGTTGAGGCTGATTGCACTAATCTATCATGTCTGGGAATATATATCCTTACAGACCAAAACATAGACAGTATTTACAGCTTGTATTGCATTCAGGGTAAGCAATAGTTAATCTAATCCATTGTGGAGAATGCCTGAGGGACTGTAGCTTAAACATTTAAGTTTTTCTTATCAGAAAATCAAATCATATTGTGTCAAAGTATATCTTTATATTATATATTTTACTTGCCAGAACTGACAAGGGTATAATTGAACTGTATCTCATATGAATTATATCGCTTACAGATATTGATTTGGAACATGTGAAATTAGGAGAGGGGAATTGAGAAGCAGCTTCTGTTTCCCTTTTATTTGGAACTTTTCTCAAGTATTGGATTTCCACATCCATTCATCCAGGTTAATTGACAAAGGACAGGGATGTGGAAATGTAACAAGATAAATGGTCAAGTCTCTGATATGTGTGATTTAATAATACAGTGTTGCCATGCTAGTAGTAGTGACTTAATGCCTGAGGTGATCAAACACAGACCAGTGACTGATCAGTTGTCTGCAGTGAGCTCGAGTTCACACAGTTTCCACTTTCTGACCCCACCCTCTGTCAGACAACCACACCTTTGCCTGGAGAAACTCCACATGTTAAATCAAACCGACCCATGCTGCACTTTTTTTTTCAACAAGGGATGTTCTTTCAGTGAAATTCCCCCTTTAAAACAATGTGAAATTTCAGTCCCGGTAATTTTTTGGGACTCAAATAATCCAAACTAATGACTTGCTTCGTAACTTCCTGGAAGAGAATGGTGATGGAAAAGCTTGTGTCCTTCCTGATACGGTAGTTTATTTATACATCAGCAGTTAGGGGATAAAATTGTAATCAAATGTTTTTGTCATTCACATGTGTACTTGGCAAATGTAACTCAAATAATCAATTTTAGCTTTTTGACTTATGGTTTTGACTCCTTCATGGAGTTATTTACTGCAGCTAAATGTTGCACTGTTTATCATGTGTGACAGAATCTGTGTAGTTTTACAGCTTCTCTCCTTGGAGCAGTAAAAGGGCACTGACACATTAAAAAAAGAGGTTGGGATGATATTGGCCATGCATTGTACATGGAAATAAGAGGGCACAGTAAAAAAAAAAAAAAAAACTCCCTGTGGTCAAAGTAATGTTCAATGTAAAAACACTATGTTTGAATAAATTGATTTAAAAAAGTCTCTATCAGAATTGGATTGTTAAGCAACTTTAAATGCAATATTATTATGCAGTTTACAGCCAATGAAGGGAGCCGCTCAAATTTGAGCGGAGAGGAATAAAGAACCAAAATTGTTTTATATTTAAGGCAATTTTGTTCTGTTTTCTGTGATAAACCAAACTTTGAATTGTTGCTTAAACAAATCTATGTGTGAATTTGCCAAGTGAAATTGGAGGCATGAGGCACAGTACGCCTTTTGATTTTAGATTTCAAAAGTAAACCAAATGTAAATGTATTGGAGGAGCAGTTCTCTCCCACAATGCTGCTGATAACATGCATAAAAAAAATCTAAATGGGAATCTCGAAAGGGGAAATGTGTACAAGTATTTCCTTCCGTACTTCTACTCTCTTTTCATACAACCCCCCTCCAGCATCAAGAATGGGGTACAGACGTTCTGAAAATGAAAATAAAAAAATAAAACAAAAAAGCCCAACAACAACCAACGTCATGCGTAAACACATTCACACCACCTGCTGTTTGAGGGGCTAATGTTCTTATAGGGCCTAATAAGGAGGATTAGTGTCCACTCACGCTCACGTTTGCGGGCAATGAGTCAAACGTTATTGGGTCAGAGTCACACACCTGGAACGCCTGCCACTACTGACACAGATTTAGCTGGTCTGTTGAAAAATTAGCCTGGAAACCTTGTTTGTATGGTCAGAAAAAACAGACAGAAACATCTCGTTGGTTCCTCGAACAAACTAATTACTGGCATGCTTATTAGCAATTTATAAATAACTTAATTGTAAGAGCTTCCAATTTTTTTTATTTTCTTCTTTTATTTTCCTAGTAATGACCCGGAGGTACTCTCAAACTGGGTCAGAGTTTGGGGAGAAAAATGGAGGGAACTGAGGAGACAGCCTCAAACAGAGCTGTGGGGGAGGGCAGCAAGTACGAATGAAGGGATTAAAAAGAAGACGGTCATGGAGGGAGGAGGACATCTGTCTCAGGCTGAGTAAAGCAAGATACAGCCAAGTAGTGACAAATGAGTCAACATTATATCTAACAATGATATGGTGTGTCTACATGATCAATAAATAGTGTGATAAATATTTGGTCTAAATACAATGAAATTTTGTCTTTGGGCATATATTAAAAAACACATCTGAAAAATACAATAAACTTTCAGTTTGTGTTGACTTTGGTGGCTTCACTCGCTAAAAGTAAACAGCAGCAGCAGCAGCAGCAATAGAGTAATAGAGGCTGGGTTGTATAACAAAACAGAACATTGTGATGATTTATTGCAATAAATGTATTTACTACTGTATTGACAGACATTACATAGACTAGGCATTTTATCATACAGAAATATTATTTAACAAACCTGAAAGGTAATTTGCAATATATTTCGAATATTATCATGTTGCAAATGGTGGCATATCGCACGGCTTTTGGTGTTTCTCATGTCACTTTTGTGTTTACTAGTGTGAGGACGGCATGTTCCATCAGCAAGTTCAGTCATTTCTATAAGCAGAACACATACTGATCATTTTGTGGACAGAGAGATTAAACTAACTTACAGTCTGCTTATTATCATTTTAGTAGCTTATTACTAATTTTGATAGAAAAATACTAAGAGCTGCTGGGCATGATTTAACCTCTAAACATATAAAAAGCTCATAAGAGACACCAAAATGGAAAGAGGCTTTTATATGGAACAAACAGAAATGCTGAATATGGTTGCTGGACTTGTTTTCCGATGCAGCCCAAACAAAGTCATTATTATCAAATAAATAAAAGTCTTAACGGATGCCCAGTAATGCAGTGCCTGTTCAATACTTAAAACTGCTATTGTACTTCGATCAACAAGATTTTTAGTCTTATGATTGTATTGATAGGTTCCACTAAAACAAAAGAAATGACAAAAACACCACAATCCACTTAAACTGCACAGCCACAATCACAGCAAGACGCCAGATGGAAACAGCATTTTTTTTCCAGGCCTGTATGTGGCAGCTAAAACCGATGACAGGTGAACTTTACACTGGTAGAGTGCTGGTAGCTTTGGTGATAAAACAACAGAGTCATTGCTTTTTTTATAGGATGAATTGCACACAAAAATGTCTCCATGTATGAGGAATAGAATAACAAAGTTATGTTGTGATTCAAAGACTATGACCAGAGGAAAATCTGATGGTCTACACTTACCACATAACCAATGGCAGCACCGAGAAAATTTGTAGTATCTCTCTACCTCTTCCAGCGGGATCCATACATGGCCCTGATTCTTCTCCACAGGCCACAGACACACATCCAATTTTCTTTTGGTGTTTTCTCCTTTATCCCTTTCCTCTACCTCAAATATTCTCCTGTCCTCTGTTTCTAGCTTCTTCGCTGTCCCTGATTCGGCCTCAATTTTACTTTTCCCCTCTGGTTGTCTTCCTCCATCTGCTGAACTTTCGTTTCTTTGCCCTTGAGGAAAATAACACTGTATGTGTCTCGTGTCCAAGAAACAATCCAACTCCTCTTCATCTTGCTCTTCATCAGAGTCTGCCCTCAGCTCAGAGTCTGCTTCAGTGCAGATCCCAGAATCTAGTTTGGCCCCAGTGTCATCCTCCGACAAGAACCCGAAATCTGCCATCTTTTTTTTTCCCATCCTACTGCTCCACTCTGATTCTCTCCTCTTCTGTGACACCTGCTCCATGCAGCTTTGCAAAGGTATAACCATACCTCAATAGCCCACAGGACATCACTCAGTAACTGAGTAAAGGAAGTGGGGGACTTCCTTTTGCAGCCTCAGGTTACCAGTCCTGTAGACAAAAGGTACCTTGTAGCTCTCAACCCCACCCTCCCTGCCTCCTCAGCTACCCATATACTCGCCCTTACAATTACCTAACCTCTCATGGAGGAGCATGCCTCCAACCTGCCAATGTATCACTGAGTGTGACCTCTGCTATTACATTTCTGTGAGAAAGAGAACGGGAAATGATGTATTCTTAAAATATGTAGTCTTACATTGGTTAATGTAAGTACTATGGCTTTTATGCCTCTGCCTGTAGCTCATTTACCTCTGTCAACAAAGCCAGGCTCGTTGCCCATCTTATCTCAAAGATATGGACATCAAATTCAAAGTTTTTATTCTGATCATCCCTGTTACATGCTGCCTTAGTCCCCATTAAACCATTCCCGGACTGTATCTATTCAAAGCCTCCATCCTTGTTTGAAACAATCAAAAGACCTCTTTCTTACAAAGTTACTGAAAGACTTAATTCTAATGAGACCCCTCAAAGAGAGCCAGTGTTCCTTCATAGAATGTGAGAATTTAGATAACATTTCAATGGCTTCTACTGAAGATATTTTCATGTAAAACAAGTTTATTGACAGTCTCCTTTTCCCCCCTCTTATTCAGTTTTAAAGTTTAATCAAGAGATTTCTGTCATATCACAACTGCATGTGTTAATATCTGCACACGTTTTTTTTTCATAGGAATGAAAACCGGTGTCTTTGTGGGGGAATGAGTGAGCTTATATTACTGTTTGCCTGTGTGTGTGTGTGTGTGTGGTGTGTCTGTATGTGTGTGTGTGTGTGCGTGTGTGTGTGTGTGTGTGTGTTATTGGTTGTGTTTGCTGTTTGACCAAAGCTTTAGACAAGGTTAGTAGTGCCATAAACCTGAAACATCCATTAGGTTAGTGAACTGCACTACTTTAAGTGAGTTAGTCAAGCATAAAGATGGATGGTATCTTGTATTTAAAACCAACCAGTTGTCTATAAAGGCTGTCATCTAAATCTAAAAGTCGACCATAAAAGACACTGTAAAAGATGTTGGAAAATAGGTATTTAACATGTGAAAATATTTAAAGGAGCATTGCCTTTAACAATTTATTGTTCTCTTTTGTCAATTCTTTCAATGATGACATCCTTATGAATAGCAGATATGTAAACTACAGTGACGATGATCAAGTAAAACTAAGTGAATATGAATTATACAAAACCACAAGCTTAAACATACATGAAACATAAATCAACATAAATAAGCATGAGGAAAAATAAGATATGAAAAATCTCAATAGCAGTCTCAGTACAAGGACTCATTGTGGCTCAATACTGTTTCAAAACAGTAATTTCAGTAGTTTCAAACATTTGTGTTAAACAAAATTATACTACTTTAGCTCTGAGAACATTTGTTCCATTCAATAGTGTCTGGAATGGCAGAAGGAATAAATGCTGAACTTTGACTTTTGGACTGATTTGCTTCGGAACAAGTGAATTACCTACTTACTTAGCTTGAACTTTTTTCCCTTTCATATTCCTTGAAAAGGATTTTTCAAGCATCAGAAGTAAAGGGAAAAAGTTACTCGCTAATGAGATTTGCAGAGATCGCTCTCCTGTCTGTGAAACCAATATCAAAATAATGCTTTAGTCTGACAAGATCTTCCAGTTAAAATCAAAACTAAACAAAAATACTGAAAAAACATTACCCGAAGACTTCATTATGTCATGCTTTCCGATGTAATTGCCCATGGACATGCATACACAAAATGTACTTTTCCATGGAGCGAATAACAAAATAAATTCAAACACCGACGGACAGTGAAGTAAAACAAGTCACATTAGAGTGTTTGACTAGGATATTTAATGAGTTTTACCTTTGAACAATATTTTGCTATCTTTTTATCCTTAGTTTTAACAACTACATACTCTCATACTTACCCAGACGGTTCAGGACAAAAATATGCTGGACACAAACAAAAACAAAATACTGCCAGTAATACACGAAGAGCACCCCCCACTCACGTGGATTAAGTGGGACCATCGGTATCCCTGTGTCCCAGTGTGAAGTAGTCTTTCTGGATTTTCTCACCATGCTTTTCTTCTTGATTAGTGGCGAGTAATTTGATGGAACTTTTTTTATATGAAATCAAATAAAAAGTTCCTTAACTACAAACATTGAATTTAACAGACCACTGTCTCAGATTCCATTAAATGTTCCCACTTCTTTAAGCTCTGGTGCTCCATCAATGCAGCTGGAGAGCAAAGTAGCTATTTAAGCAGCACAGGCACGCACTCACACAGATGAACACACACTGCTAGACACACAAAGACACAGAAAAGCCCAGTAGAGAGAGGGGGAAACCCACAGGAAACAGAAAGTGTGGGAGGTTCTGGGTGGGATGAGCATGACACTATACTGTCATTGCAATATTATTGTATGATGTCACACCCAAATTCTAACAATAAGCAAATAAACAGAGTCCACTTCTTAATCTTACCATCCCATTCTCTCCAGGAGTTCTTGCGACTTGCGGGGTTGAAAGGAAAAGGAGAGCCCAGTCCAGATATGTCCAAATTCTGGATCAGCTGAGTGAGCCGATTCACGATCCGGCATGATGCCTCACCACCCTCCCGCAGAAAGTCATGCACAGACATGAGACCCAGCTGTTCGTCACAAACGCTCAAAGAAACTCTGTCACCCACAGACGCCTCAGTGGGTCAGTGGAGCTCTGCTGCACACTCTATTACTCCAAATAACCGACCCAAAATGCAGATATGGGAAAGATCCTCTCGCGTTGCAATGCACCGGGTCACTCAGGATCAAACCACCCTGTTCTCACATGCATCCTATGAGGATATGACTGCAATGGTATGCACAACACAAGCTCAGTGTCCTCTGCAGAGCCACACGGGGGACTCAAGGGAAGTCTAAAAAAAAAGAAAAGAAAAAAAAACACTGCAAAGCTGGCAGAAGTAAAGAGCTGAGTCACTGTATGCACAACCTCTGAGATAAACACCGTTCACAGCTAAGGTGAAAATGGGCCCAGCTCTGTTGGGCACAAACGAACACCCTCACTCCGAAGGAAACACATCTCATCAACTACCGACCACTCAGGTTAGCAAAGGTTTCCAAGTGAGAACAAGATAGGAGGAGGGTGGAGGGGACCAGGATCAGAGGGCAGCTGGTGGAGCACAAATCTCCTTCTGCTGCTTGGGCTAATTATATTCCTATACTCCTGACCTAATCAGTCTTTTCTTTCCCTCTTTCTGTTCCCCAAGATTATTTCATGCTCTTATTTTATTTCTTAAATACCATGAGACAAAAACAGCACAAATAGTGCATGTATACCATTGCAGGCAAAGAGGCGATGATAATGAGAGTCTTCACTTTTAGGAGTGGAAAGGAGGTGTTTTTTTTGTTTGTAGTGGGTTGTACTTTGATGAAAAGCAGTATGTACTTTACTGGTTTAGAGAAAAAAAAAAAGCTTTACTGTGACACACACTGATGAAGCAACAGAAGGGGAGAAGAACCAACGTCAGGCTCTGAATCGACATCAAGGGCCAACGTCTCTCGCCCCTCACTTCCCTTCATCTGCTAATCTGGTCTCCCTTCGATATGACATCACCCAATATGTGTTTGCTCCTCCATCTACAAGTTTAAGACACTGTTTAAACCCACAGTGACTTCAAACTTTATCCAAAGACACAGATATACAGACATGTGTACAACTCCATCCATGAAAGTAAGCCATGCCATAATCATCCCACCGAAATGAAATAATAATCTGTCTGAAAAATGATACCCTTTGCCCTTTGACCCTCAATTGAATAATTAAATTAAAATGAAAAAAATACATACACTCACACACAAGGATGTATGTCTGAAAACTGCAAAATACATATAATATAAGCATTCCCATGTCCTTCTTGTAAATTGTTGATTATCTAGTAATTTGTTTAGTTAGTTATGTGTTGAAAGAGATGAATATATTGCCAACTTTCCGGAAAGACAGGATCTGAAAAGTGAAGTGAAATACATTTTTTCAAGGAGTGATTTTCACTTTCTCCTTCCCTTTCCTCGCCCACTTCTGAACATTCTGCTATATTTTGACTCTTTTCCTCAAATGTTGAAGAAAGCATCTGCATATGGATGATATCTTAAAATATTACATTTTCTATCCTTTGTGACTCTAATTGATTTACAGAATAAAATAGCAGGACAGTTCTTGTATAACCCTGCTCAAACATTCGAAATGTACTGAAAATAAACACGTGATTCTCATAATATATAACAAATTAACATGCACACAAATTTTTGTGCATATCTGATGTAAGAGACAACTGGGGGCCCCAAATTTTAGCCTGGACTTTTTCATAAATCTTATTTATTAGCCAAAACTCTGAAGAGCTTGAATATTAACCATCATGCTATTTCAGCTGGACTATGTGTCACTTCTATGACACAATCAATAAAAAAGGCCTTCAAGTGTCACTGGCTATTTGGAAACACATTGGTTCTGAAAGTGCTCATACCTATGAGAAACTGATTTGGATTGGGCCATTTCATCAACCTGAAGTAAGTCAAATATAGAGCCCGAGAGTCAAAGAGAGGCTCTCTGTGGTTAGTGCCCAAGGAAACAGTCGTTTGTTGCTTTTGTTTATCCGATAAAAGAAACACACACACATGAATGGAACAGGGAAATTATAAGCTACAGCTTGGGATTCAGTAGGATCTCCCTCATTCACAGGAGTTGGAGGATATTGCATGAGCAGACATCTTCAGTATGAGGGCCAAACCTGAGAGTGCACCATTCTTTTGTTTTACAACTCAGGTCTACCGAAATATTTCCATTTCCCCTTTTTCATCTTTTCGTCAGTCTCCCTTCCTCTCCCCTGTCTTCCATAATCAGACTCTTTTGAGTCAATTACAGGTGCAGTCACTTGTCCTCACAGAGAGCTACTGAAAATTGTGAGCCTGTACAAGTTGGTGTTCAGCCCCACATACAATTGTCAGGGCATATAAAAAGAATACACCTACTGTAAAATCATTTTTATTGTATTTTTTGTGCTGCTGCCACAGTTTCCTCCATATAATTCTGCCAGGCCTCAACATAACCTTATATCACATCCTCATTCAAGCCCACCCACTCGTTTACCATCTCAGGAGTGGAAAAGGAAGATGCAACTGAAGCCTAGTGTTGCAATCCTTTAATACTTCAAGGAGAACTACATTTTTATACATTACATTTTTTTTTACATTTAAATTATTGTGATGAGAAAGGCGATCAATGTAACTGTGACATCATGTCATGGACTTCCTACTGTCTTTATGACGTGGTATACAATTTGCGGGTATCTGTGTTTAAAAGCAACAGTATTGGACATATTTGGCAGGTCAGATGAAAATCTTGTTTCAATTGATTGTGTCCTATTTCTGATTATCTTTTCTTCTTTTCCTTTTGGCTTTCTCCCTTCAGGGGTCGCCACAGCAACTCAACCTTCTCCATCTATTCTCTGTATCCTCATCTCTCATGCCAACTACCTTCATATCCTCTCTCACTATGTCCATAAATCTTTTCTTCGGTCTTCTTCTAGACCTCCTGCCTAGCATCTCCAATTCCAGCATCCATCTACCAAGATAGTCCCTATCCCTCCTCTGTACATGACCGAACTGTCTCAGTCGGGCTTCTCTGACCTTCTCTCCAAAACATCTAACATGTGCTGTCCCCCTGATGGACTCATTCCTGATCGTATCCATCCTCGTCACTCCCAAAGAGAACCTCAACATCTTATTTCTGATTATCATGTAGAATCAATCTATAGGATTGTTGTTTTTCCATATCTAAGAGGGTATTGATATGACATTGACCAAAAATAACATCCATTTCACCCACATTGAACCACCCCTGTATAATATTCACTAACAGTGGGTGAGTTAGTGAGTAAGTGAGAGTGAAAGAGAGAGAGAGTGAGTGAGTGAGTGAATGAGTGAGTGAGTGAGTGAGTGAGTGAGTGAGTGAGTGAGTGAGTGAGTGAGTGAGTGAGTGAGTGAGTGAGTGAGTGAGTGAGCAAGACAGAAAGAGCATCTTCTGATTCTGACATTGCCTCAGGTAATGTAGTGCGAAACATAATTCACAACATAATAGATAAATGGATAGTACATGGGAAGTGACAGTTACAGCATTTGAAACGTATTTATGGACATAAATGGAGCATAAGTGAGCCTTTAGACACAAAAGTGGATGCTGGACCTGCAGCACCTCGCCACATGGCTGATGTTGCAGTTTCAGCTGCTTGTAATACAAATTTTCTCTTTTAATAGCAGTATCATTGCCAGATGTATCTTGGCCTTGTATTTAAGTATAGGACTTTTGCCCTTCCTTCCTATTTATAATTTTTGTTGAAGAATTATGGTAAGACCACACTTATGTTCACCTTATAGCTCTGGTATTTTACAAACGATTTTATACAGTTCTGTTTTATACTTGCAACCACCAAATATTTTTTTGCTGAGATAGCATCCCCAAACTTTCACCAATGACCACAGCTCTTGTTACCACTGCTTTATATAATGTCTTGTGACTGTTATTGTACTTTGAGTTGTCTTTGAGTTCAGTCCGCTTATTTTAGTTGTATTAAGTTTGATTCACTTTTTGTTACACTATATAGGATTTTTTGGTCTACTTTTAGACACGTTTCTTTGGACTTCATCCAGTAACTTGGAGTTCCTCTTTACCTTTTAGCGAAGGAGCAGGGGCCGTGGTAGTAGGTCTCAAAGCTTATGTGACTCTTCTTCTCAATGTATGGATAGACCCCCAGACAAGGACAAGAAGGTAAGAAAGTCCTCAGACCTTACCCCCTCTCTGCCTCCCATCCATGACTGTGGTTCCACCACAAATATGCTGTCACTTTTACATGCATTCACTGTAGAGGGACAGTCAAATGCAATATCACCCCTTTCATTAAGATTTGTTTTCTTCTACTTTGTCTATGAATTTATCAGTGGCTTTATGTGCACTATAACAAGACAGTGCTGTTGACATCAAATTAGCAAGCGTTATATCTTCAGATATACCAACCAGAAGCCCATAAACCTCAAATCTAGGTCATTTAGAAAATGAGTAATGTTGTCTAAATATCATACTTGTGACATATTATTGTCAACGCGTAAAGAAAATTGTTCCTTAAGAAAATACATGCCGTAGAAGGTCTGACAGATAACTGCAGTTCTTAAGTATTAAATGACCGTATTTCTTTTACATACTTTTTAGAATTAAATTGTTAAATTATTTCAATTATTTTGAAAATTGGTATTTTCTTAACGTTTTCATAAGCAGAGCTTGAGGCCCTTAACTGTGATCTCAAGTGAATGCCAAAATTTTCTGGTCATTCTGTATAGACCCAGTAGCATTTGATTTGAATTTACTTTTAGCTAATATGACTACAGCCCACCTCTACCCACCAGGGATCAAAGCCTTCAGTAAGTGCTACATTAGTGTGAGTTAATCAGTCACGCACGTTAGTAGAACATGTAATCACAGGCCGTGTAAAATTTGAATTTATGAGAGGCATCAAGTCATCTCTCCCCTTTTTATTTTTTTAATCCCTGTATGCCATGCTTTTATCAGTAGAGGTTAGTGCTTCGCCTAACTTTGCTCTCAAGTCTGTTGTTAGATTTAAACAGTGTTTCTCAAAAAAGTGATATATTACTACCTAACATTTCTACTGCTTGATACTCTGCAACCATTAAATGAAATTCTGAATGTTATAGACATTCATCATTGTTTGAGCGGGGCGCAAAGTAAATACCACTCTGTCATTTAACTGTTCAGCAATTTCAGAGAGAGTTGATAGTGTTCTGTTCACTCATTGATTCTTGCCATCAAACTCCCCAGCTATGTGTCCTTTTTGGAAATTGCTTTGAAGATGCAGCCACCTTCATTCCGTGTAGAAGCGTTGACTGAAAAGTGCACAGGAACATCACATTTGTTGGAAACAAGTGAAATAATATGCATTAAGTTACATACCTTGGTTATTAAATGCAACCTCTTCTATATGGCTTACAAACAGAATCTTAAGTGTTGATGTCAAGGATTCTTGTTGATAAAACATGTTAGGATGCCTTGTCAAAGTATCTGACATGGAAGACTGTGGTTTTGTGTGCAATGGTTTGGGAAAATATTTACGAGGGAAATGTTCCTCAACCAATTACAATCAAGCATGAATTCAAAACAAATTTTACCTCTTGGTTGTTTCACCCTGAGCTCCAATTAGAATCACATAAACAGAGCCTTTCATTGGGACCATTTTACTTGTAATCCCAGGTAAGAATGTTCCGCATTGGTTCCAACACCATTAATATTGGTCAAAAAGGTAAGAAAGGGTGTGTTTTTTCTTTTGTTTGACATAATCTTTAATTTTGAATATAGGGTTGAATGAGTGCATTAGATAAAGCTATTGAACAGGAAAAAAACTGCAGAAGAAAAGTAGGAGGTGATGTTAGGAACATAGCTAACAGAGAATTGAAACTGAAATGGAGAAGGTTTCCCTGTTTGTATCAGAGTGAATGCGTAGTCTTTTGTCTTGGTTGGTCTTTGATTATCGTCACCATCTGATGCCAAGTGAAATACCCTTTTGCGAGATACACTGCAAACCTGATCTTAGCCACGTTTCAGACATTTCAACTTTGTATGATATAAAGGTTCAAGAAGCCAGCGCTTTTGACCTACGTCTGCGTCATAACAAAGCACGACTCCGTGTGTTTTCCTCCAGGGGCTTCACAGTGAGTTCCTGTGTTTGGTGAATAGAAAATCATTTGACTGAAGTGAAATTCAAAAGAACTGCTTCTCATCCAGACAAGGGACAACAGAAAAGGTCCATGATATGACAAAAGGATCTAACTGGGGAGACAAAATCAGGAACATCAAGTCCAGTGTTTTCAGCAGCATAGCATTATAGGTCAAGTCCCCGAGTGCCCTTGATATAAAGCAAGAACCAATCAGATGGGGAAAAAAAAAAAATGCTAGATTATTTTCTCTATCTGAAAGTAACTCATCTATCTTCAACAAAGAAACGTGATATCAATAACAATATCTTACAAAATCCCTGTTAATCAGAGTCAGTGCAGTCAGATCATAGTAACATTCATAATAGAGGAGCCTGGAAAAGAGTGCACCTGTAATCGTCCCACAATGGGGAATTTTCAATATATTTGTGATATTACGATATATCTATGCTAATGCTGTCAGAAGGCATTGTCATTGGTCCAGTAACTTGGACGGGCGTACCTTATTATCACATTTTAACTTGATGGTGATTGGCTGAAGCACTTTCCTGCACAAATTAATTACTTAATCAAGCAAGATTGTCTCTCAAGGGATGTTGAGAATCTAATTGCCCCACAAGGTTAAATTGCAAAAGAAGACATTTTTATTTCATGAAAATTTCCATCCAAAATGTTTTGGCCCTAACATCAATGAAAAATTGCAATAATCATGATCTGAAACAATTAATTTTTTATTTCATATATCTGTTCAGCCCAGAAGTCATACAGAAAACCAGATTTTATCTTGATATAGCTGTCACGTAACGATTGCCATAGTTTTTAAATTAATGATCCCATTTTGAATTGCCAAATCTACAGTCAAAGATTCTGTATCGAAATCATCCCACAAAATCAAAAAGGGATTTTTTTTTAATTTTTGTAAATACTTTTATTCCATGTATTATAAAAGCAGTAATTTCTCATTTTCAACTGATTATGTGTTCAGTTTGTCTTGTAAACAGTGTTTTCTGTACCCTCACTTTATGCAGACAACTCTTAAATGTTTTTCAACAATTTTCGCTTAGTTTTAGTGTTGGGCCTGGAAGACTTAATAGCCAAGTGCAACTTGTCATAATGTCTGATCATACCAGCTTGTGGTAGACTGAGAATGTTTGCAGGTGTACCAAGATGACAGTTTAGGTCATTTGTCAGTGAACAACTTCTAAGTATCTGTCCTTTATGTGTTTATGGGAATTTTCATAGAGCTTCCCACCCACTGTAATAGTAACAGAGCAATATTGAATATTCAGTTGCACTCGGACGCATATGTGCGTGCAGTATGATTAAGAGGTTGTTTGTGCTTGCGCGCGTGCACACTCATGTATTTACTATTTGTTTTTGAGGCTCTGTCTATGCCAACCTCATGCTAGACCCTGCAGTTAAACTACAGCAGGGGCTAAAAGACTCCCCACACCAGGCACTTAGAAAAGGCCTACAGGAAACTCACATCTCCACATACACAATAGCTGGTTGCACAGGGGAATTCCTGCCAGGACAGAACAGATTATTTTCCCCCTTACTTCCTGTTGTCCATTTCTTCTCATTTTCCACCTTCTTTACCCTGCTCTCTGTCTGCACCCTTCGTCTCTTGCTCCCTGGACCATTGTGCTGACTTATACAATATTTGTGAGAAAGAAGTCACAAATGAAATTTAGAAAGCAATATTTTGCTATCCTCGTCAGCACAGATCACAACGTATGACAGTAGCTTTCATTTAGCCTCTAACAAATTAGATGATTTGTTTATCATTGACAACTGAATCTCAATTACTGAAATACATTCATTAATTTGTTAGCAATCTGCCAAGTTAATTTATTATTAACCATTGAGCCAAAACCGTTGTCAAACATCAATCTAACCATGCTTGTCTAACCAATTTTTGTCAGTGCAGCTTTAATTTTTGTTTTGGTGCATTACAATAAGCTAGTTATCAAGACAACGAGCAACCTGAGTCCAAAACCTTTTTCAAGTATGCTTTTTATCAACTGCTTCACAGAAAAGGAGACTTATGAAATCTTCTCCCGATGGATAATGGATATCAGCCTATTGTTATGCCCCTAATTGTTTGGGATTTGTTGATAAATAGATTTGAGCCTCATCTTCCGTCACCACTCATATTTTCCCCCACACAGTTTCTAAGAACACTTGGACATGTCAAATGATCGGGTTGCAAATGGTCAGCAAAAGAGAAAAAGGGGAGAGGCCACACTAAAAGGCTTTGTCTCTGCCTGCATAATCAATTGACCTGATTGATAAGGGCGTGTCAGGGGTATATTGTGTGAGTGTTATGTTTCCCACGCCCAGCGGTTTGGGTCCTTCTGTGTGTGTATGTGTGAGTGTTATCCGAGCCTTTCAGCTCAGCCTTTGTCCATCAACACCTACCTCTGGAATGTTAATGAAAAAAAATCAAGGGAATTCCAAAGAATTTACCTATTTGTCTCTCTCTCCCTCTCTGCAGTTTTATTGGGTCTTTAGTCTTTTAGAATTTGCCTTGTAAAAAAAATCTGTATTCTTTGTTTGCCCCTGAGTATTTCATGAAAATTCAATTTTGTAGCTGGGCCCTTTTTTGAGCAGAGCTTTATTTTATTTTCTACAATGAGTGTAGCAGCAGCTGAAAGAACTACAAGATTTCTCTACTCATTTCACTGAAACATTGTTAAGATTAGTCTAGACTTGCAAACAAACAGCCAATGAAATGAAATCTTTTTTTTAGCAGTGCTTAAAGGGTGAGATCGAATTGTACCAACAAATGTGGAGGTTGTGAAACTTACTATCAAGTGAAGCAGAGCTGCTGGTTGGTGTGATTATGCTCTGCACATTCATCTGTATGCCTCCTTATCGAATCAATAATTATAGCAACTTTATAGATAACTGATGAAATTACCTGCTTTTGAAAGCATGGAAAGTTTACCAATTGCTGCCATAATTCCTGTTACCTCCTCAAATAGACACAGGGCAGGTTTTGTCTTGCGTGCCAGCATTAGTGGAAGCCAGCTTGCATTTTGCAGGGCTGCTGTTGATGTGTGTTAACTGCCACTCATAGAGGAAGTCTGGCTAAACTGTCACCAGGCCTCATATGATCATTTCTCAACAAGACCCTGAGGAGAAAATTGTGGGGATGCAGTGTTTTTTGACGTTGGAGAGTTGTCATGACACTTGAGTATCACAAGCATGTTGAGTCACATGTTGTCTCTTAGGATCAATGCATATTTTCACTGTCTGTGTTTGCCTGTGCACTCATGTAATTGTCTGTGTATGTGCACCTGTCTGGCTACACACATGTGCAAAGTGGTGTCACAATGCGTAGTGTTTATTTGAGGTGTAAATGCGCTGGCACCCAGTCGCCACCTCATGGGTGTGAGATGAGGATGGCAGCGTGCATGTTAGAGAGGGTGTAAATTGAGCTGCAACAGTCCAAGAAGGAGACTATGATGGGATGAAACAATGAGACCTTGTGTTTTCGGCACAAGGCTCTTAGAAACATGGCTCTTAACTGCAGTGTTCCGGTCACTTCTTGCCCCTTTTCTCATCTCTCTTCCATCACTCTGTTTGTGTTTGTGAAGCTTTCATCTCACACCGAACCTTTGAAATGCAATGCTCTCCTTCCCTCAATCACTCACTCACTCATTCAAACAAACAAACAATCAAAAACACACACCAAAACAGTAGCCTTTTTATTGTTTATTTTTGCTATGAGTTTGATTATTAGCCTTCCCCAAATACTCAGTTTTCCACAGTAAGTTGACTGTGTTCGGCTCTGCTGCTCGTCTAAATGATAATACAGGGCATATGACTTTTTGGGTGCTCTGCAAGTTTCTTTCACCGCATCAATATTTCTCAACAGTCCACTCATGTGTTTTTTCTTCTTTTTTTTCTCCACACCCAGAAACACAAGGAGCGAGACAGACACAAACCAAAACACAAGAAGAACTCCATGGACATGTCGCCCTCCCTCGTTATTCCAAACATCATGGTTCCAGAGAAGGTGAAGACACTTGTCCAATTATTTGTTTTCTTTTTTAATGTAGTGTGACCAAAGCATTTAAGGATTAAAAGGGCAGCTGACTTGTTGTCACCTTTCTTTACTTTTTTATTCTTTCTGTCACATTTCCTGTCCTCCTCTGTGCTTTTTGGACTCAATGGGGTGACTATGCTCCCTTTTTTTTCTCTCCCATCCTGTCCTTCCTTTTTTTAATACCTGCATCTTTTCATCTCGCTTCTCCAGACTTACAATAGTAGCAACCCAGGAGGAGGGGTCACCTCTCTGCCTACATCCTCCCAGAAGAGACTGGATGACAGCAGCGGCCGTTTCACCAATGCCAACTTTCAGGAAGTTTCATCTGCTCTCTCTGGTAGCAGTGCCAAGGACAGTTTGGCTGTAGATGCTGGAAAGGCAGCATCTGAGGTGAAGAACAAGAAGAACAGTGGTGGAAGTCACACGGTGGGACAGAGGGGTGGTCGCAAGGCTCTCACATCCTCAGGGAAACCCCTCCCCTCTGCTGTGGTCACCATGGCGACCTCCTCAACATCTGCCTC
Source organism: Fistularia tabacaria (assembly GCA_901007705.1). NCBI lineage: Eukaryota > Metazoa > Chordata > Actinopteri > Syngnathiformes > Fistulariidae > Fistularia > Fistularia tabacaria. The sequence continues at coordinate 200,676 of CAAKHD010003186.1, read as the reverse complement.
TTCCTCCACTGGGCCTTTCCACCAAGGTGAATTGATGGCTACAAATGGTTCTGTATGTTAATGTTACCACAACTGGGAATTTACCCTGCATTTAGAAAAATGGACACTCAGTGACGAATTATCTGCTGTTATATTTCTGCCCATCCACCCAAAAAAACGGCACGCACAGTACAATTGACATGACTACAATGTTATTAAAACCCAAACAACTCTGTGATTTATGATTTTAATGTTTGAGCATGTGTGTGTTTGTGTGTACATGTGTATGTTTGTGTGTGTGCGTTGTGTCAATGGATTTTGTCCAGGCCCCACTTCTGTGTGTGGCCTTGATAACAGTGTTTTCTCTTGACCTGCCTCTGGCTCTTGTAATCGGGGGCCCTGTTTGGGAAAAGAACAACATACAAACATACAAAAAGAAACATGGGGAGGTCAGGACCTCAAAGGAACTGGTGCTAAAACCAAAGTCCTGTATTTCCTACAAAGAGAACCTTGAAACAATCATCAGGTGTGTGTGTGTGTGTGTGTGTGTGTCTGTGTGTGTGCGCTTGGCGTATGTATAAGCTGAAGCACAAAGGCGAGTGTATTTACTTGTGGTATCAACACAGTTCCTGTTTCACAAGGGGAGCACTGTATGATGAGGGAGGACTGATTGTCGAGCGGATGGATAGTGATAAAACTAATTAAATGTTTCATTTTCTTCTTCTTTCATAGTGATGGATGTCTGTGGACACTGTTTCATGCTCCCTTGCTTCCTTATCTCTATGTTCATTTTATCCTCACCTCCGGTCTTGTCTTTCCCTTGCCCAATTTTCCCAGGGCTCCTGCTGACGAGTGCCAGCAAGGCGCCCTCTGCCCCTTCGTCCTCAGATTTTCTAAGTTTCTCAGACACGTCCTTGCGTCCTGGGGGTGGGACTACCTTCTCCTCCCCACCATCTTTCAGCAGCTGCCTCGTGAAGCCAAGCTCAGAGGGTGGAGTTTCAGAGGGGACAACAAACCTGTTTGGTTCTCTTGTGTCTGCCACTACAGTTTCTGCAGGTGATACATATAGTTATTAAGTTTACGTTGACTCAAGACAGTTTTGCGTGCATTTAAAAAAAGTATTAGTTTATAGGTAAAATGCAAAAAAAATAAAGTATTCACATTTGTTGTACAATTTTTTTCTCTTATTAATGATGAAGTTACTCTGAACTTTTAACTCGGCACATTTTTAATCATATTGTAATGTTTTTAATCAAACTTGTATAAATTGCTTGCTGTCTCTGACAGCAACATCACTTTCATGATCCCTCAGGGACATTAGATATTATTTTACTATTCATAAAATTTCTGTGATTGGTCTACTCTCAAGCTTCAGTTCAGTAAGCAGTAAAATCACATTTTTCCTCCTGCCTCTCGTGCCATAGCATCTATTTGTGCTCATTTTTATTAAAGAGATATTTAAGATATTTACTGGCATCAAAACAAACCAGATAGATAAAAAGCATGATAAAGGGAAGAACATTGGTGTAGCTAAATTGTCCTTTCAAAGATTTACCCTTCTAGTTGAAATACCTTTACTATGCATTTGGCAAACACAGTACAGAGATGTAGAAGATGTTCATTGACAAAATGTTTTCTCTACTTAAATATTCAATGCTCCTCTGTTACTGTTACAGTGGGTGGGAAGCTCTATGAGAATTCCCATAGTCTTGCATCCAGTGAGACATCAAGCCTCGGTGGATCTGCTGGCTACAAACGGTCTCAGCCCTCCAGCTCAGGCTCAGGGATTGTAGGAACAGCCGCAGGAGGAGGGGAAGATGGAGTGAAGAAGAAAAAGAAAGGAAACTGGCGAAACCGCTTCGGACCTTGCTTCACCACAGATGTGAAGCCATCAGAGACAGTCCCCTCCCTTACTCTCCCTTCCTCCTCAACATGTAACACCTCCTCCGCTGCCTCCCCTTCCTCTTCTTCATCCTCAACACTCTCTGGCCGGCAGGGCTTAGTCTCCAGCAGTGGATTAGGAATGGGAGGTGGAGAGAGGGGACTCGGGGTCATAGGTGTCAGCGGCGGGATTCAAAAGTCCCCCTCACTCCTCAGGAATGGAAGTCTGCAAAGCTGTACTGGTACTATAACCACTGGGCCAGGTAAGAAGAAAACACACATAGTAAATGTATGTAAACAGCAACGTTTTGGAATGAAGCAGTCAGCCCAGTGTTGTATTGGGCTCAAATCTTGGAGAAATAAAAATTGTCTCAATCGACTGGATCAGTTTGCAGCAATAGCAAAATTATCTCTTAACTTACCATGTAGAACCTGCACAGCTACATCGGTGTTAATCAAGGCGGTAAGGTCACTAGTTGTTTCCGTTGAGCGAGCAAGAAATAATGTGGACTGTGGGAGTGAAGGAGCACAGCTGAACTGCCCTTGCCTTGGGCAAAGGAACCTAAACCTAAAAGGAACCGCTCCCCAGGCGCTGCAGCTGTCCTCTGCCCCCATGCACATACTCCCTCTTCTACCTATGTAGGCTGAATAACTTAAATAAATGTTCCTGACCAGTTCCAGTGCCTTAACTCGACTGGTTATTGAAACATGTGTTTCAATATCAAGTTTAAGACTCAACTTGAAAAGTAACGTACATCACAGGATAATTCTTACATTTTATTTGTTAAGCTTCTCTGCAATTTTACACAGTCCACTGAATATTATCTTATAGAAATTACAAACACATTCGCCACAATGTGGTTCAACTTAAGTTGTCCATTCCAACTGTTTCAACACCTTGGTCTTTTTCCATTAAACATGTGGGGGTCCCAGTTTAAGTCACAACCTTCTTACAGTAATGTTAAAATAAACAAAGCAGGCATCGCCACCATTCCTCTGTAATCTCCTGAGCAAAACCACATGACTTAATTTTTTGGGGGGCTGATGCAAGTATGTGGCCGAATCAATAATTCAGGTCTTACACTCCATTGTGCAAAAGAACACAGTTACTATCATCAAAATCTGCTCAGAGTATGAAAAGACATAATTATCATCAATATGTATTACATCACTACCATGAATATGAGAGCACCCGATGAGAGTTACTTCAGTAGAGCTAATTTGAACATCTATTCTTAAAATATATCTATGTCAATTATGTCCATTGTTACAAATGGTTGTGTGGCTAGAGACGCACAGGGTAAACCACAACAACTAGAATTGGCTCCAACACCACTGCGACCCTGTGTGCAGATTAAGTATTGTATACAGTGGATCAATGAATGGATAATTAGCTCACTCACACCAAATTTATCCTATATCATGTAAGAAATGTTTATCCAATAGATATTCATCCAATATTTATTTTTTCATTTGTGTGATAAATTGTGCTTCTCCCGCATGCCTGCATGTGATGCTACATTTGTCAGTCAACAACTTGCATTATTTCGGCTTGCCAAAATGTTCTCCATGCTTATTGGCTCACTCATGTTGGCGACATTTACTCCTTGAGGATCCATTGTTGAACCCAAGCAGGGTGGTGTGTTTCATAAAACTAATTTTGTTACCTCGTCCTACTTCTCCCTTCTGGGATTAGTACCTAGAAACTCTAAAGATGTTATTTTGACATAGTGATTATAGGAATGATTTAGTCCAAGGTCAACATTTGTGTCCTGCTTTGTCTTAGCCAAAGTTTCTTGGTAATAAATGAAAGTACACATGTGTTATCATTCATATATCATTGCAGCATATTTTAGATTTTCAAAGGAAGATCCTGGCTTCTGGAGATTTACATTAACTCTTAGAGAAACGATAAGACAGAAAAACAAATGGCTTTTTCTTACCATTGCCCAAGAATATGTCAGAACTTTGTCAAATGGCATGAAACAAAAATTATTTTATGCACCCCTGTAATTGGCTCTGTGTGTGTGCCCCCGTGCGCATGTGCGTGTGTGTGTGCATGTGTCAGATTGAGGGTCTGTGCTTTATTTGCTCACACGTGGAATTGGTCTGTTTTTTTTCCCTCATGATGTTCAGTTGCTTGGCAACTGTCCTTATGCTTTGGAGTTCCCCTCTGCTGGTGGAAATGGTTCAGTACAACCCTTACACCCTGACATCCCCTCTTTCCCCAGAATTACTACCCTTTTGTTTCTACCTCATCTGCTCTCCCTTACCTGCTTTCTGCTCGTTCCACAAGCGTTGTCTCATCTGTTGACGTTTAATTTTTCTTGCGGGTAAGAGGATGTTCGTCTTAAAAGCACGAAGAGGTTTTTCTTCTCAATCAAATGCAAATGAGACCTGATATGAATAAGGATTCAGGCCTCTCTCCACAGCTGGTCAAGGGTTCATCATATGAGATACTCATCAAACATTTTTGCTTACCTTGTCCCACGAAGCTTTTGTTCTCATGATTGTCATTCAGTCTGGCTGATAAACAATCACCAACTCTAGTATTTCTTATATTTTATTAGGAAGTATCCCTTTATTTGCTGACTGAATTTTATCCTCTTCATAATTTCTTTAAATATGTTTGTTTCCAGACATACTGCATCATTATAGAAAGAATGGCTCCGTGAGCCTTTTTTCCAGCGTAATTTTAAACACAGAAGCTTTCAGAATTTGTTGACTCTCTTCGTCCTGTGAAGTGGCTCTTTGGATGAAACAAGACATTTGACGTCAAAGCAACCACAATTATTGTTAGTATTTTGAGGTTATTTTTTAATTAACTTAAGAGTTAGAGAATTCAGGCAGGTTACATCAATGAAATTAATTAGTCCCAGCCTGAATGCAGTTGTTCCTGATGAAAACATTTGTTGAATGTGTTGCATGACGAGAAAGAAATAATGTTTTATGGTGATGTGTATTTTTGTCTGGCTTCCATGAGCATTGACATGCAAGGGTTGCTAGCCTTACCCATCTACCTAAAGTTTATTTGCCCTAAGTGTAGACATAGCTTCCATATTATATATGACTAAGTTACCTAAATTCCAACACGAATTGTAAAATTGAAATAACTTAAACATTGTTAACCGTCGTTTACGTGTGTGCTCTCAGTAGAAGTTGTGTTTTATATTTACTTAGCTTTGTGTCGGCAAGGAAGCTCTCAGGATAGTCTTGGTTCCAGGCTTATTCAGTTGTTGCTGATTTTCCCAAAGCCTTCTTTGACCAAAAAGTGGTGAATGACGGTAGGAGTGTGTGTGTGTGTGTGTGTGTGTGTGTGTGTGTGTGTGTGTGTGTGTGTGTGTGTGTGTGTGTGTGTGTGTGTGTGTGTGTGTGTGTGTGTGTGTGTGTGTGTGTGAGAGGCAGAGACAATCGTGTTCTTCATCCTACTGTAAATATTTAGCTGGGGGTTAATGCAGGGCAGTAATGGGGAGGATCTTGCTGTTTATCTCGCCACCCCCCCCCCACCCCCCGCCCTGCCTGCTGACTTCACTGCGCTGATGGACAGATTGTTAGCTTGATAGATATGTGCTGGTGGGTGGGAAGAGGCAGGGGGTTAGATTTTGGTTAGGTTAATGTTTTATAGCCATGGGATCACTGATGGGACTGGCAAGCTAGTAGAAGAGTTTGTTTGTTGAGAGGGGAGGACAATGGGCATCCATTTATTGACGCATATGTAAGATTAAGAAAGTAAAGAAAACAGCTGTTTATTACCATTCATATATTTGTTTAATATTGTCCTCATTTAAAGTGAAATTGTAACTTTTCTTCATAATTAGGGCAGAAATTATTTCATTTTTAGCAGCCTGCTTTAGTCATTTCATTTTGGAAACAATGTTGTGATAATGAGGGAAAGGCAGTATATAATTGAATGCCGTTTTTATACAGTAAAATGCCTATTTGTAAAGATTGACACATTTGATGATGTTTTTTGGACAAAACAAATGATCTTTTGCCAATTTAAAAATACAGTGTTGCATCAAAACACATCTTTACATTTTTATGGACTGCTCTCTGAAATTGTATATATTTTGACTTTTTTTTTCCTCCCGATATTTGAATTTTCCCTTTCTTCTGTGCATTAAACAAGAGTGAGAGCTGTAACTCACTGCGCTTCATTTAGTTATAATGAAATCACCTTGAGAAGAGAAACAATTTTTTGAAGCTGAAGAATATCCAGCGCTCTCTATCTACTGTATGTTGTTAACAAAGCAAAAGAAATTTGGAGGCAAAATGTTTAAATCTGCACAAAAGCAGTTAATGCACATTAGAATGTGATATTCAAAAGTATGTATTTCTCAGTTTAACACATTCTCGAATAAGTTAAAATTTTATGATCAGAATGTTTCACTGCTGTTCAAACTGCCATGTTAAAATTAATCTCTGTTTATGGAACAAATGTCTCGCATTTTGCCTGATTTTACCTATCCTGTGTTGTAAACTACATTTATGAATTACAAGTGAACCATTTGCTGCAGTTTTTGTCAAATTCAAAACACTTATTCCTCTGTTAAACAATGGATTACAAAGCCACATATTTGTTTTTTAGATTGTACTAAGCACTACATTAATAGACAACATAGATTTCCTAGTTCAAGACGAGCAGCTTGTGCCGATCGGTTGGATATTTCGAAACATACAGGTGTGCTCGACAGAGAGGGAAAAAGAAGAGGGAAGGCTGGCTGATGCAGCAACTGTGCTTCAGGGGCAAAACATTATTGATCACACAGATGCTTTCATAGTTTTACAGGCTCAGGCTTGTGTGTTAGAGCTGTGTGGACATGCCTTTGTTCCTTGTGTTTTATTTTCTTAGTGAGACTTCTGTTTTCCACAAAAAGCTATATCTCCATTTATCTATCCTCCTGAATTATACAATTGTTTCCGACATTAGTTGGCCAATAGCCAGTTGACATAGTCAGTTTAGGAACTCATCAAAAGACAAGGGACAAAGCCTTTATTGTAATCTGATTTATAACATACATCCACACTTACATTCCCGATTGTTTAATTTATTTTTGAAAACTAAATTTTGCACCTCATTTTCAACTTGTATTATGCATCTTAACTTACCATCCAGAAATCTCTTGATGTAGAGCTGAGAGAAATTATTTAATTTTGAGCTTGGTATTGATGTCTACATTTATCAATTAGTAGTATTTACTGCTTTTTTTTGCTTTGTCTGGCTCTTTTTTTTGTACCGTTCACCCATGCTTAGACTCTTGATGTAAATTTAACTGAGAAACTGTTGGTTTGCCCTCTTATCCAGCTGCTTGTATTCTTCCAGGAGCGCATTGCCCTCTGAGTGAAGAGAGTCCTGCTTTGGGTATCAATTTTTCTGGTGCATATTACAGTGTTATAAATAGTATGAAGGCTCATGTAGTGTTTGGAACTGTGTGACTCCCCCTCTTCTCCCTCCTCCCATCCTGGCACAAAGATCTCTTGTTCCACCAGTGAATGTGTGCTGCCCTGAGCCATTCAGGCTTTTGTGGGGCTGAGGGGCCCTCCCCCCCTCTTCTGCTGAGGTCAAAGGGGGGCTGGGGCAGGGCTTATCCCTAGTTAATGGGTGAGCGCGGGGGGGTGTGAAGAGAGGAAGGAGGAGAGATGGAGAGAGAGAGTAGAGTGATAAGAGAATGGAACGAGTGTATGGGTGTGTGAAAGTATAGCAATATGGGTTATACGGTTCTTGAAGTCTTAGAATTTGAAAATGGCAATTTTGAGGCATGTAACATTTTTCAAACAGAGAGAAATTTTGGCAAAGTCACTGAATTTTGAAGGACAGTTTTTTTAGTTTGGAAATCATTGAGTTGAGTCAATGTGGATGTTAAATGAAACATGTTTTTGAGAATGGCTGTAGAAATTTGCCTGCAAGGCATGGAAAAATAGCAGAAATATATCAGTACATTATGAGTCAGTAAAAATGTACAATTTTTATGAACACACAATTTCTGCAATATAAATATACATAATGTGCGTGTTTTTCTTTTTATTTAAGTATTTGTATTTTGTTATTTTTGTCTGTAAGAGCTTGTACTCTCTCAGATCAGTTGAATTGTATGCAGTGTCTACACATTTTAAGATGTGTCATAAGCAGGTATTTAAACTGTTTGAGTTATTAGATCTGCTCTAAGACAAATGTATGAGAAACATATTCTTTCATCCTTGCAAATTTGAGACACTCTGATAATGCTACATTTATATTCATTTTTAAAGTCTTTTCTGTTGCTAATTTGGGAAATACAAAAAATGCTGAAAAGGCTGTTATCAAAGATTTTTTTGATTTAACAAAGCATTTGTGTATTAGTGGATTTTTTTTTTCCAATGGAAAAATTCATTTAATTAATTAAAATTAATTCATTTCTGAAATTTAGAATCAAATTGATTTTGGTATGGGTGACCTTAGCCCCTTTGAGCTCTGCTGTCTGTGTGTGTGATTGTGATCATCTTATGAATAACTTATGATCACACTGCTGTTGTGGTGGTAAAATAGAAATCAAAATGTAACTTTTTTATGGTTTTATTTTATTTTTTCAACAGGGTGGTGAAGGTGTGTGATATGGATGGTGTACACAAACCATGTGCACACATACAAAATACTTTGTGCTGAAGAATAAAAAAAGAACAGCATGACTCTGACATGATCATTATATTAAGGTTAATTTAAAATATAGTTAATCAATACAATATAGAAATGGCAATGTTTTTTGTATACAGAAATCAATGTAAATATTAATTAAAAAAAAACAAAAAAAAAAAACTGAAGGCAGCTCACTGTTTACACAGACAGATATGAAGAGTCCTGCATGGTAATGGGAGATCAGATATCTTCTCTGGTTGTCCACAGGTGTTTTCTCTTGTGCTGATGGCTCATCAGCAGGGACCGGAGCCGCAAACGTGAGCGGAGGAAGTTCGGAGTTGTCACAGCAACACCAACCTATATCTTCCTTGCCACCCCCGTCTCCCTTCACTGCCACTGCACCACTAACCAGCACTGCTGCCTCACATGTAAGTTCACATCAGAAGTCCATGTAAAAAATCTTGTATATACATACACACCTTTTTCTCTTGTATACACACACGCAAACACTTTGTTAATTTGGCTCTGTATACTCCTGTCCATCCACACCTCTTAAATCTTTACACTGAAGTGCAGATTAACAGCAAAAACAAAACACAACAAAGCAATTAATTGCTTTCTGCAACAAATCTCTTAGCACTACTATCAATCCACCGCATGTTAATTATGTGTGAAATATATGTGTGTGTGTGTGTGTGTGTGTGTGTGTGTGTGTGTGTGTGTGTGTGTGTGTGTGTGCGTGTGCGCACGCATGTGTCTGTGTGTGCACGCATTGTTTTCTCAGTGATTTATTGTATGGCTGACAGAACAGTGGGTCTTCGGGGGTTATTCATGGCGCAAAAAGTCATTTAATAATGATTGAAGCATCCATGTTTTTTTCAGCCTAATTCAATCTAAGCACCCAAAAATCATCTCTATTTGCAAAATATTATTAAATTGTAATTCTTTTTCCCTAAATGAGAAAAGATCAACAATGAATCAGTTGTTTTTGAAATATACATTCATGGTGACCAATGTGCAGTGCAATGTGGGTGCCACTGGACAAAATTTCAACGGTATTTTAGGAAACCCCACTCATATTCCATTTATTTGGAAAATCCGAGGTTTCATTGGAAAATCTGAGTTTTTAAAAGGTCTTGCATCAGTTCAATCAAATCAAACTTAAATGTATAAAATGTCATGTTTAAATCCTGAAGTTTTCTTCTGTGCTCCTTGTTAATGTGCACATAACTGCATTTGCTGAAGTTTTAGTGTTTTCATATTCAAAAGTGGTTGGCTAAACTCAATCACCTGAAGCTTCCAGACTAGTCATTGCCCTGGATCCTAAAGAGTAGAGCAAAACTCATTTTAATCACTAACCTCAGTCGCCTTTCTTTTAAAACCTCCCCAAAGACCTTTGTCCATCCCTGTCCACCCAACTCCATTTTTCTCCCGTGTCCACTTACCACCTCTCTTTCTCCCTCTGTCTCTCACACATACGCACTTTCTCTCACCCTCGACCTTCCCTCTTTCTGTCCCAATTCATCCATTTCTCTTTCTCCCTCCGTTGTCCTGTGATGTAATGACATCTGACAAGCACCACAGTAGGGACAGAGGGATAGATGAAGGGGAGGAGGGGTGTGGGGAAGTGTATGCGTGTGTGTGGGGTGGGTGAGAGTGGGTGTGTGGGTGTGTGTGGTGAGTGCGCTTGCGCTCATGCCTTGAATTTGCAGGCCTTCATCTTAGCCAGTTCCACTCTATGCAGCACATTATATAGGATGGGAGGCCCAGGGAAGCATATGATATCACGCCTGTTTGCAGCATACATAAAGAACTTTTGGGCTGTAGTTGTGTGGAGGAACAAGTAGATAGTGTTTGTTTTTTTTGTTTTTTTTGGGGGGGCAAAAGATTTTTTTTCCTTCAGCTTGTAATTACACGACTGCATGAGGATGCCAACAATGTGTGTCAATGTTTGCGTGCCCGTGCGTGTGTGAGTGACAGAACCTTTGCTATTTTCAGTCCCCTAGTAGACTCTCGGCCGACTGTTACTGGCTATCAGCCCAGGACAGAGACAGGGATTGTGAGAGACTTTGAATGAAAAATGAATGTCAATGAAAAATGAATGTTGATGGGAAGGGGGCGGCAATATGGCAGTGAGTGTGGAGGAGAAGGAAGAGGGTTGAGGTAGTAAAAAAAAAAAAAAAAATCTGAAGCAATTTCAGTGAGGGGGAAATGGAAAGAGGGTACAGGTTCCTTCTTTGATTCAACATTCAACTTGGATGGGAAATTCCATTTTTTTTTCTGGACCATGTTATATTAGACATGCGGCCCCCATGAATTTATAATAGGAGATAATGGCATTTTTCTCCAGACTGCAGCCAAAATGCAGTTGAATTAATAGGAATGACTAGAGGCAACAAAACACACATGTTAAGTAATTTGTCTTTACTAACGCTTTATTTGTTAGTTTGTTTAATTTCTTTTCAATTGTTCATCTTTGGTTCATTTATATTCAAAGATTTTCCTCCTGGTCGACTGCACTCATATATAGTGTAGAAACTGAGACCATTTAAATCAAGTAAAAGTCTGGTTCAGCACAGAGGGGTTACTTTTTTTTTGAAAGCCTTATATCAATTAAAAAAAATAAAATATACATCATTAGAGACACTCTGTCTTGCTGAGAAATAGAAGAGGCAGGGAGGAAGGGAACTTCCAGTGACACTGATCAGTTTCTGCAGGATCACATGCCTCGTCTTAAAGTAACCAAAACAGTCAGCCATTTTATTCCTTCTCCTCATGATTCTCCACTTGTTCTTTCTTCCCCATCCTCAGCTCTACGGTCCTTATTTGGGAAATGCTGTAATTGGATTAAACCCCATGTATCAGAAACACTGTCACTCTGTCAAGGTAGTGTTGGGGTGCAGCGTGTGTAACAGTAATGAACTGTGGTTTGGAAATATGTTGTACATGATGACGAAAGGTTGTTGCAGTGTATTTTCTGCACAGGCTTCAGTAATATGTAATCTTTTTTGTTTATTTTGTTGTAAGCAGAATTATACATACAAAACAGCTAGATATAAGCCAAAATTAAAATTGTTCAGACTTATATGTACTTCAACAGCGCATGTAACAAAGTGTGTATGCCCTCAACATCCACCTGTGGGTGTCCGTGTCTTTTTTTAAAAAACATTTTAAACCTTATTTTAAAAACCGGAAAAGAAAATGAATGAAAATCTTTGGTAATCCACTGACATGCGTGTGTATATAATTTTCCTGTTTTTTTTCCCCCTTTTTTTTCTCTTTTTTTCTTTTTCTCTAATGTTGCTGCTGCAACACCTGAATTTCCCCTATGTGGATCAATAAAGTATTATCTTATCTTAATTTCCCTCAATTGTAGAGCCAAAAGATTTTTCTTGTTAATGTGCTTGTTTTTAAAGATTTTTTGTCTCACTTATCAGCAGGATATTATGCTGGATATTTTACTGTCATGGGATGTTCAAAGGGCCAAACCGAAGATAAAGTTAGCTTGAAAAAAATGCTTTTGAAAATTGAAGTAATCATCAACTTAACCATAATGTACGAGGTGGTCTTATTTTTCTTTAAAGTAAAACAAAAATGTGAAAGCAGTGGATTATGTGAAACCTGGCACGACATGAATGTATAGAACTGAGTAAAAAACCTAATGTGAATCTAATTCCTTTTTTCTGTGCCTCAGCAGATGAGTGGTCTGCCAGGGTCAGTCTTCAACCTAGCCCCCTCCCACATGTTTGGTAACAGGCTCAATCCCAACTCAGCCATGGCAGCAGCACTCATTGCCCAGTCAGAGGCCTCACCAGCAGGTATGGTTGGTGTGTGTGTGTGTGTGTGTGTGTGTGTGTGTGTGTGTGTGTGTGTGTGTGTGTGTGTGTGTGTGTGTGTGTGAGTGTGAGAGAGAGAGCAAGGTGGTTAGCCTCCCCATTCCACCAGAGGTATCTACTGACCTC